>JANHAO010011174.1:0-17176 GCA_026873985.1 Saraca asoca | reverse complement strand
TTAGGGTTTAGAAATCTGTATAGGTTTAGAAGAGCCTGTTGTAAATCTTCTAGGTTAGCAAGAGACCTATTAATTTCTTGTGGTTCATTGTAAAGACTAGCATTTCAAGAACCTATCAATCTTGAAGGTTTTCTTTTATAATTCAGAGGTCTTTTGATTGTGAAAGATCAAGTGGAGTAGACTTGAATTGCAATTTTAATTCAAGTTGAACCACTTTAAAAGATCTGTCTTCATATCCTTACTTTCATCTGCACAATTTTTTATTTTTTGCAACTTGATTTTTATTCCTATTTACTGCATAACTGTTGTTCATCACATTTTTACAAGTAAAATCAATTGAATCTAAGTTTGATACTGGTGTATATAAATCTCCAATGAGATAGGGGCAAGATCCATTCTCTTTCCGTAATCTTTAACTATTTTTAATTGGGACTGACACCTCGTATCACATACGGGAGGCAGTTTTGGCTACATCTTTTGCAAATTTTCAATTCATGATATCCTGATCTTAAGTTAATTTTGGAAAATACCTTACTCCTTGTAGCTAGTCAAATAAATCGTCGATAGGGGAAGGGGATATTTTTCATAATGGTCACCTTGTTCAATTGACGATAATCAATACACAACCATAACGATTTATCTTTCTTCTTCACAAAGAGTATGGGTACTCCCCAAGGTGATACACTTAGATGGATGAACCCTCTATCAAGTAACTCTTATAACTAAATTTTCAATTCCTTCAATTCAATTGGTTCCATTCAATAAGGAGGAATGGATATACGCTCAGTGTCGGGTATCAAATCAATAGTAAATTAGATTTCCTAATCCGAGGGTAATCCAGGAAACTCATCAGGAAACACAACAAGAAACTCTCGCATTACCAAAACTTCATTCAGATTTGGAACAACTTGATTTAGATCTTATACCATAGCTAAAAAAAGCCATGCACCCTTTGATTAAAAATTTCCAAACTTGAACTCTTGAAATGAACCCAGTTATCATTTCCCCTCGAAAAACTATAGGGAAGGATTCATCCACATGAAATGGAACCTTCTTATCAAAATAATTCATACACGCATGGTGTTGAGAAAGCCAATCCATCCCTAAAATCAAGTCATACTTAACCATACCTAATACAATTAGATTTATGGTTATTAGCTTATCTCGTATTATCATAGTGCACTTTCTAACTAAACGATCAATTAGAAATGTCCAACCAACTAGAGTCATTACCACCAATGATGTCTTTATCAATTCACCCATTTCATTTGATGAAACAACAAATTTCTTTACAAGAAAGAATGAATGGTTCCAAGGTCAAAGAATACTCAAGCTTGTAAATCACATATTTTTAGAATACCAAAGACTACCCTATTAGATGCTTAGACTTCTTTTTTGGTAAGACTATAAACTAATGCCATGGCTTCATTGGGGTTTCTTCCACGATTGCCTCTCCCATCATTTCGTGCAGACGTTGTAGGTGCTCTTACTAAGGCTACAAATGGTGTTGTCAATTGATTTTAAGGTCTCACTTGATAATTTGTACCATATCCCAAGGAGTCTATATTCATAAAACATTCCTTCATTCTATGTCCAAGTTAATCGGATTAGAAACATCTAGTCAAACCTTTCCTAGAGGTCCATAGTGACTTGTATTTCAAATTTTACATTGTTGCACATTAACATTAAAATTTCCCTGACTCTGGGGTACACTTTTTCCATGGAGTAGGATAGAAGTGGTCAAAATAGATTGACCTCCTATATTCCTTCTTACAATGGGATTCTATGATCAAGATGATCAAGAAAAATTTTCTCTCCACCCACTTGGTGGTGCTCCACGATCAGGAATTGGTCTCCTACTCTGAACTGTGTTGTTCCCTCAATTCAAACTCTTTTCTTATTGGTAGAAGATATTTCCCTCTCTCAATGCTCTTTGGACATCAACTCCACCCTCAAAGCCTAGTTTATAGCTTACTGATACATCATATTTGGATCAAATATAACATGATCAAAATAATAATCGTGAAGCCCTTGCATAAACCTTTCCACCTTCATAGCTTTATTAGGAATCAGATAAGTAGCATACCGAGAGAGTCAAGTGAATTGAGTATCATACTTACTTACAGACATATTCTCTTGGAACATTACCTAGGTCAACTATTCTGCATCTACAACTTGCCTTTCAATAGTCCCAACATGCCAATAATGAACTAGATCATCTAACTAATATCCTACCAATTTTATCAATAAAGGTAAAAGACATTGTAGCATCCTACCATACCTTTCAATTTGATCCCAAAATTAGTATAAGTTTACACAAGAATCTGCTCCTGCATATCAAGGTGGCTTTAGTTTCAAGAATTCTTGAACAATTCTTAACCTATTCTTTTGCTCGTTTCTAGTAAGAAAAGTTTGATCTTTTTCATTTTGCCTATTACATTTAGTCTCTCTATTCTGATCTCGATTTTTATTTTGCATTAATGTATGTACCAAGCGACCCATTGCTTGTTGGACTAAGTTTTCAACCCATTGGGGAACTTCTCGATTTTCACCAACTTCACAATGGGAACTATTTCTTCTAATGGACGATCCTCTATGATTGTTCTTGTCCTTCTTGCCTTCTAATTCTCACCATAATCTACATCACAAAATTAATTAGATTTTCAAGACACAAGACAATTCTCATTTGACTCCGCTGATATAGACACATATTTCACCAATTCAAAGGGAATGGTATCAGCAATATGTGTTCCCAGGTGCACACATGCTACTGGTACTATTTCTATTAGCACTTGATGAAACCACCACCATTATGTGACTCTAAATAACTCTACATGCAAGCCCATACTACAAGTTTAACCTAAACTATTGCATTAATACCAATAGATGTCACAATCCGAAAACCCTGGTCATAACTGGCATGAATATCGCTCCCTTATTAGATATTCACCAGCCTTTATCATTTATACCTATTACTGTCATTTTAGGTTTTTCTTATCTCATCATATTACAAGGGCTACTAAATCATGGCAAACTTAACAACACAAATATTCATGAAGAAATATATAGATATATCATATTATTTACACTAGCACTGCCCAATAGGCCGAATACTAGTATTGTCAAATTGAACGTAAGTTTACATCAATTTCTTAAAAAATAACTTCTATCAACCCTATATCCTCGGACCCATTTCCACTTTCAAAACTACGGAATGCATTTTTCAAAAATAGGGTATCTAAAAGAAGTTACATCAACCTATGTCTTGTTATATTGTTAAAAACATAGGTTACTATAACTAAACCCTATGACCATACTATTTACAAGCTTTCAAAAAGATAACAAAATTGTGTTCATCTTGATGGATAACCTTTAAGGGTCAAACCACCTAAAGGCCATCATCAAGAATATATTTAGTGGTTCCAATGGAATAATTTCAATGTCATGTAGTACTTCACATCCTAATAGATTTAGGATGATGGTGTAATAGATATTTATTTAATAGGTTCCTAGACGATTCAAGACCATGGTAGTGTATGTGTCAACTATGATTTCCATTGGAGTGTTGTCCATCTTACTTTTTAAGCACAACATTTGCAATATTTTAAGAATCTAAAAAAAATAGTCCACAGAGAATAAGTTTGGGGCTTAATGAATAAAACGTACTAGATTTATGAACTCACTAAACAACAAAACATGTACAACAAGCATTCATACCTCCTCTGGTTAGTTATTTTTCATAAAATCCTTCATGAGTATTTATCAATCATTAGAGATTTACATATGAAGAAATTCACATTATGTTACCTTTGAATATTATGCCAAGTTAGGCTCTCATAGCCACAAACCACCCTTTTAGCTCAATATGTATTCCGATTACATGATATTATTCTACAACATTCCAATGGTAACAAATAATACAAAAAAAAAATCTTATAATAGTAAAAGTAAATCCCCTTATTACTCTAATCCGGCCTTATCCCGTATAATCCCAACTTTATCCCTTCAATTCATCCTTGTTCCACTCATAATTTTAGAACATGTAGATCCATGATCTAGTTCATAATCCCCATCACACTTCATCAATATCACATTATCACATTTCATTGCCATTCATGATATCACATACCATTTCACATCACACAAATGCTATCACACTTTACATAACAAAATTAGTCACAATAAATGTACTATAATATTCTTATTCACATCCATAGGCATACCAAACTTTTTTGTTTATCAAGTATTCCCATAACATTCCTTTATTGATACTCAAGGTTCAATTAAGGTCTAATTAAGACTAAATCAAGGAAGATCTATTATAGATTAGAAAGGTGTGAAAACAAGCCAAGAAATGCAGAAATTTTTGAAAATGCGATCATGATCACGATCAGAATCGTTGAAGAAGTTCAAGTATCATCATGATCAAAATCAAACAATTCAAATTTAAAAGACTTAATACGACTCGAATGAATTTAGTTAACTATGCAACTTTGATTGTCAAAATGTGCAAATGTTCGAGAATTCCAAATTCAAACACGATCAGGATCACGAATGGAATTAAAAACTATTGGGTTTTTGCAGGCATGATCACAAGTTTAGTTCAAAAATTTATGATTTGAATCACACGAGTAGAAATTAGAAGAAATAGCAAAAAATAGGGGAGGACAATTTCCATTTCAATCATACACTATGGGGTTTTATCTCAACTTGTCTTAATAGCTTAAGCATATACAAAACCCAACTATTTCAATCACAAACTAATCATTTCATTAATCAATCCATTCAATCATAAATTATGTCTCACAATTTCAAAACCTATTTCCATCACCTATCATCAAATATTTAGCAGATCACAAGTAAGAAACATATATTAATCCACAAGAATGGTAGGAGTTATTCATCTTAACAATTGGGAATAGAAAAGTGCAGCTAATCACACCAACTTTGCCTATACTCTTCAAGAACACAACAGAAGAGTCTATTAGCTTTGAAATTTTTTAAGGATTTCTCTCTTCAACTAAGCTTATATATTTATATTTTGGTTCAATTTAATAAAACCAGCTATATCTAATATATTCAAGCTCTAAAATGCCAAAAAAATCAAGTTAATTCATAGGTTGAATAATGACTTGAACAGTAGCAACTAACTTCAAAAATTCATAACTTGAGTTTTATCCAATGAATCAGCATGATTTTAATATCAAAATGAAGAGGAAGAAAAGAAGATTCATTAATAAAAATTTGAGAAAACAATAAAAAGAGTTAGCGAGTTACTTGTAGAGAGAGAAAATGAAGGTAGAAAGAGGATGGAAGCTTGAAGAAGAAGGAGAACATAAAGTCTACATGACTTCTATAGTCTGAAGCCAAGAAAAAAAATAAGAGAAGCCGACTAATAGGAAGGCAAAATGGGAAAAATAAGTTAACTTCTCAATAACTACAAGTTGACTATTTTTCCTTTTTCTAGAAATTTTCCTATTTCTTCAGTTTTGAACTCAAATTTAATATACTTGTCAATCACCAATGACCACAAAATTTTAATACGATTATTTAAATTTAATACCTTGGTATTGACTGTAATTTTGTACTCATCCAACATTTGTAACCTTAGGTTCAATATTTTCAAGGTTTTACAGATATTAATTATCAAAAATATGAATTTTTATTCTTTGAACATTTATAACAATAATTTAATCTCCAAAATATTTTTAAAATTTTATATAGTTTATTTCTACTATATCTGGGTCTCTCGTAATTTCAAATTTATAATTTTGAATTCTTCAAAATTTTTATTTTCTTATTTTGTTATCAAAATTGATTTTAGAAAATATGAAATATCACATTTGATTATATAAATACATGACTTTATTCTTAGAATCCAATTCCCTTTTCTACATTGAAAAATCTCAATCATTTTTTTTTATCACGTCTTCAAGTGTTAATAATGGTTTTGAAAGCTAAATTCTTCCGGGCAACAATAATTTTGTTAGACAGGAAAAATTGAATAAATAATAGCTTATGACAAAAAAACTATCAAATAAAAAATTGAGCTTATGTCTTAAAATAAACATACAAAAATTATGTTTATATATGAGAAATTACCAAAAAAAAAAAGGGCACATCTAAAAAAATTCAAAAATTCTTATTCATACATAATAAAAAATTTACAAATTTAGAAAATAAGCCAAAAGAATTATAAGCAAACATAAAAAAATTTGTGTATGAAACAAAAAAAAAAGCTCAAATATAATAAATAAAACACAACAAATTGAGAAATTATAAGCAAGAGACAATAAATTGGAAAATTATAATCTCACTTTTAATATCAACCTTTGATTTCTTTCTATCAAAAATAATTTCTTTTTTAGATTTTGGTGCTTGTAATGAATGAGAGAAAAACATAAAACTATAGATTTTTTGTGTTAGTTTCTAAGTAAGTTTCATAAAATGTTGCTCTTATTTGGGGGTAATATAGTAATTAAACACTATTTGGCTTGTGAATCATACTTTTGCTTAACCAACAAATATTTAAGAAATATTATATTATATTCTTGATAAAATATGCTTAATTGGGGTAAAATGTAGGATTTCAAATTAGAGGTGAGGTCTGTATAATTTTCATATACTTCAGAAAAGATTAGTGTATTTTTTTTCATATTTTTAATATTAGTACTATCTAAAACCTATACTAATAATAAAAATTTATAACTCAACCAAATTAAATTGAAATATTTTTTTAGATTAACAATTTTTAAAATTATTTTTTTAATTCCCAATATGGAAGCATAATTCATGATTTAATACATAAATTAAAATAATAGTGAAAACTAAAATATTAACATCAACAACATGATAGTAATGGCAATTATATGTTCTAATCTAAACTTGTATTTTTAATATTATTTTTACCTAAAATCAATACTAATAACAAATACATTAAAATTCTTCCAAATATTTAAGAAAAAAATGTTAGTACACTTTTTTATATAAATATAAAATTTTTTATTTATAAATTATTTCTAATTATTTTCAATATTTAAATTTATAATAATAATAATCACAATAATGATAATAATAATATATTTAATTTTAATTAATTAATAATATAAATTAATATTTAAACTGTAACAAATTATGTAACTCATCTAGTAAATATCAATTTAGAATTAGGTCTAGTATTGTAACATATTATCCTAGTTTAGTTTCAAGAGTTTCATAAGAGAAAGAAAATTAAGAGAAGAGTGTGACCCATTTAAGGAGAAGAAACCAAATGACTTAGTTTACCTTTGGCAGTAGACAGTAGGGCAACGGACTTCATTATATAAGGGTAAAAGTAGGAAGATCACTTGAAATTAGAATTCCCCACATCTTAACTACTGACAGACTGGCAAAACCATGTTTTTCTATTTTAGAGGTTGTTCTGCCATCACATTCAAGAAAAAAATATAATTAATTCCCTTAAATTATTCTTAAATAACAATTTACCTCCTTAAATTTTTTAAACCATTTAAATTTTAACTAAGATAAAAATGTAATTCTCTCTATAAGTTTCTAATGAGATTTGATATATTCTTTTTCTTTATTTAGCAAGATATTCATCTGACTTTTCACAAAATACACACATTGAAATGAACTTGAGTTTACCAAAAACTCACATCAAATATAGATTTTATGGCCTCTCAAAGTACACGAGTAGTAAGTGTGGGAACATGTATCAACCAGTAAATATTTTTAATGAAGAAATGAAATAGCTTAGAATTTCAACAATTGCTATGCAATGTTAGTCTCAATATTTTTAAGAAAAAGATTATTTAAGGATTTTGATGATAACAATTATATTTAAAGCAAATAATTCTAATTTTTAACTAAGTAGAATTTTTTAATAATTATATATATCTGCCAATTATTCGAAGTTAGGAAGGACCAAACCTTGTTGCATGGAGTTTAGAATATTTCTTGTAAGATTTATGTTATTTAATTTCACGTTTCAATGAGTACAAAAGATGAATAAGTTAGATAAGCAAAGAGAAATAAACTTTTATAGAACTTTTTTAAAGGAAACAAATTCGGTCGAATTAGACTGAGATTTCCAGAATTTAACTCATATGGATTTAAATTTCCAGAATTCAGATCATTCGATTTAAAATCTCAAAATTTAAATGATATAGTTGTTTTCACTTTAGTTAAAAGTTCAGAAAACTAAGATCAAAATTTTAAAATTTAGAAAAATAAGATGTCATTGATGGATACTTCAAGAAATAAATGGCATTTTTTCCCCCTAGATTTAACAGTAAAATTAACAATTTTATTCAAAATTCATGTCATGTACAACATTGTTCTGTAAAAAAAATTTAAGATAGTGAATTATGAATTTTCACTTACCGATCCTAAAAATATTATTCTCATTTATGCCGAAGTTTCTTTCGAAGGAACATGATTCAATATAAATTATAGCATCTTTTGGAATCAAAATTTTCTACTTTTATAATCTCTAAGTAAAATAATTTTTAAAGAGGTAAAATTATTTTGTATGGCCTTATAATTGCATAATTTTTTTAAACAAGTACCTATATTTTAAAGGTTTCTAATTGAATATTTATAATTTATTATAATTTCTAATTTGGTGCATATTGTTAAAATTTCTTGCAAAAATGATAATTTAACTAATAGGAGGTATCTAATTGGAATATAAAATAAATTATAAGTACTTAATTATAAACTTTTGAAATATAAGTATCTATTTAGAAAATTATGAAATTATAAAAACCTATAGTATAATTTTATTAATTTGCGTCATAATTCCTCTATTTCATTTTTGTCTTGAGGGACGGATGCTTCTTGTTTGAACTTTATCTTTTTTTTTTTCCCTATCTCTATAAGTCTCTTTTTCTTCCAAAATTCTTTTCTCACAACATGAAGAAATAAAATTGCAGAAATACAAAAAAAAAAAACTAACTTTATTCATTCGCATCATTTTTTCAATTTTGCATCTTCAGTTTAATGAGTAGAATTTTAGTTTTCTTATGACTTTATATTAAATCTTTTTTTTTTTTTTCATTTTGACATTTGAATAAATGCTATTTTGATGAATCTTTTTATTCAAAGTATTATATTTTAGAAGCTTTCTGTGAGGCTCTGGAGAAGAGTTAAAGTATATAGTGTTTGGGGCAAAAATATTTAATAAAATTATTACATGTATACAAATTATTTGTTGTAATAGATTTTCATGACTTTGCAATTATATCCTCTGAATAAATTAAAAATACCAAAACATGCGCTTAAGACCAACGCATGAAATTAGTTTGGATTTGCCATTGATGTGTAGACGTTTGGAAACACAGCATCTCCAGAGTAACAGAGACCATAGAGACCAAGAGCAACGGGAAGAGTTGCAAGATATAGTACTGTTGTCTTGCTCTGAAAGCCAATTTCTTTGACTAACCCAACCCAGAACAGAGAACCACCAAAATTGAGTCATGGAACATAACAGTAGGAAGAACAGCCACGGCGGTTATCAACGCAAGCAGGCTATGAAGGCTTAATTTAATTCTACACACCAAGATTTTATACAATCCGCGATTTAAAATTACCTGATGTCAAAGGCCAAAATTTAGCCTCAATTTAGCTTTATCGATAATTCAACCTCCTACTTTGATCATCAGAGATTAGAGCACTTGAGTTTTTTTTTTTTTTTACTACAAATAAGAGTAGTCAAATGACTATAGATAACAATTAAATTGACAAAATTTTAATTGATGTAATCCTTTCATCCAATTTTAAATAATTTTAAGATTAAGATTCAAATATTAAAAAATATGATTACTGTTTATGTGTGAATTCAGTCAATCCAAGTTCAGTAATCCTAGATTACAAATCGATAGTATGAAGAGAGAGAGAGAGAGAGAAAGGAAGAAAAGAGAGACACCAGAAGTTTTTAACGTGACTCTACTGGATGCAATGCCTACGTTCACATTTATGGTATTTTCTTTGTCTATTTTGGCAGAGTTTTTGTATCTATTAGATGTTTGATCTCTATATTTTTCCAGAGTTATTGTGTCTATGAGTTGTCTCTATTTTTTTAGAGTATCTGTTTCTCTCTAAGGATCTACTCTAAAATCAATCCTCTCTTATACAATGATTTCAACCCCTATTTATAGTTGTTAGGGTGTACAATCTTAACGTATTCCAAAGAAGGAAAAATAATAAATTAATTACAAGTTGATTCCTACTAGTTGGTGTCTACAAGTTGATTTATATAAGTTGGTCCCTCCTTGGGTTTAACCACAGTGATCGTGCTTTGATCTGCAAGCTAGATTTAACAATCTGAGGTTGTTGTTGACTTTTGACTAGTGATTTGAGCTCGTGTTTGATGACCTGATGCCATGCTTTAGCAACCTCAATCCCAGTTGAGTTAGGCCTTTATTAGTTGGGCCTGTCCAATGGGCTTTTACTAACCCATTTGCAATGTTCCAAAAATGCTCATATCATTAGCCCCCAACTCTCAGTACGATCTGTGGACCAGGAGTTGTAGGTCGCTGGTAAAAGTTGGCGATTACGATTTTCCATGTCATCGTTTAGACTTCTGTTCCATCGTTTAGCCTGCCCGTACCATCATTACCACATTTAATGTGCGCATGTTTCTATAGCCGTTAGCATGGCAATGTTTGATCCCTATTATCTACTGGACCATTGGATCGAAGGCAGTTGATCAGTCTTTAGATTAAACGGAGAGGCTATTCAAGCTACATAAGGTGAGAAAAATTCTTTTTCCCTCTACTTTTGAAAACGGACGCTCTGTCTTTTGCTTGTCTCTCAAGTTCTCGAACAGTCGCCACCGTTTGTGTTCTCCTACTTCATTGAGCTTTAGGGCTATGTTTATTTGTTGCTAAAGACTTTGCCTATTAGTTTTAGGGTTATAGATTGTAGATTTTAGCCTTCTATTTCCTAGGGTTTAGTGACCTGATAGGCTTTATTGGTTAAGCCCCCCATGTCTTCAATGGTCTGGATCTTAGATATAGTGATCTGAGGGTTATATGGCCTGTTATCTGCTGGACCATTAGGTCGAGGGTAGTTGATCAGTCTTTAGATCAAATGGCGAGGCTATTCAAGCTATATAAAGTGAGAAAAATTCTTTTTCCCTCTACTTTTGAAAACTGATGCTTTGCATTTTGCTTGTCTCTCAAGTTCTTGAACAGTCACCACCATTTGTGTTCTCTTACTTCATTGAGCTTGTTGTCGAGCATTTTAGATTCAGATTACTAGAGACTAGTCTTGCTCGTCATTTTCTTTCTAGAACTTATCTCGTTCTTTTTGATATGGTAAGCTTTCTCGGACTCAAAGCTTCTACATTTTGTGAATGCCTAGCTCTATTGGTTTCTGGTATTTTGCTACCGGGTTTGGTGGTGTATGTTCATTTATTGTTAGAGACTTTACCTATTGGTTTTAAGGCTGTAGACTGTAGATTTTAGCCTTCTATTTCCCAGGGTTTAGTGACCCGATAGGCTTTGTTGGTTAAGCTCCCTATGTCTTCAATGGTTAGGTCTTAGGTATAGTGATCTGAGGCGTATATGGCCTACTGCATAAGAAGCTCTATTAGTCTAAGCTTTTAGGTATGGTCTACTTGTAGCAACCTGATCATTTCTTCTTCTTGTATAGATGGCTACAGCTCATAATTATCATGGTCACTAAGTAAGGAGTGTTGATGAGTCTGATTCTCTAACTTGAAATGAGGAACTGGTGCGCACCGTGGATGAAGTGGCCTCTAGGAGTGACAAGGTTGCTGAAAGATTTATTGCTTAACTTGACCCTAATGAGGATTAGCAGGTTATTAGAAGGTCTTCAGGGTGCACAGTGTTCAATTACCATTCTTCGACCATCCAACTAGACAAACTTAGAAGTATAGCCAAAACATACCACTTCCCCAAGGGTTGCCACCTTATAGCGCCTTTTCCAGACACCCATGCAACTTATCCTCCTTTTGGATTCATTGCAATTAGTACCCATCATCTTGATGTTGGGCTTAGGTTCCTGGTCTACCTATATACTATTGAATTGTTGAATAAACTGAGGTTTTGCCTATTCCAACTGACCCCAAATTCTTACCCCAACTCACCTCCCTTGCACTTGTTTATCTTAGGAATAATCTCCCACCACCATCTACAAGGGTTCTTTTCTATCTCTATAGCATTAAGAGCATGAGTCAACAAGATGGGTTTTATTATCTTTTAGCTCGACAGACTGAGTATAAGAGGATTTTTCCACAGGGTGATGTTAAAGGCAAATCTAATGTGGGGAACTATAAAACCCACTAGTTTTATGTCTCTTGCCCGTCTATGCGTCATCTTTACAATTTTGATTTTGTTCTGACCCCTTATAAATGAGCTGATGGTGTGTGAGCTTGCATGAATTTACATACTTTATTTCATTCTTAGTTTGACATTTCTATTTTATTTTGCAAACGAAGTTGGTAAGGAGAAACCAGCATTAAGGGCTGGGGAGGTTAAGGTGCTAGGTCAATTTGCTGCAGTGAACAACCATAAAAATGACCTCAAATTTGATGCGAATCTTCTATGTTCCCATAAGCTTGCTCTAGCTTTAAATATCAAGATGACCAATGACACCGGAGCTCACCGAATTAGGAAGGTTGGCCTAGCAAATTTCTAAGATTATGAAAACATAGTGAAGCTTTTCCTCAAAAACCCACCAACTCTTACTTCTACTCAATCTGTAGATTTTGCTTTACCCCTGACCTTATCAGCTCCTGATGCTGCTGCAACCCCTGCTACTACAAGTCAATCTTCTCTGGCTTTAGCAGTAGCATCCTCGCAGGTGCCAATTCCCATCTCACATCTTGAAGTGGTCGAGGTCGTGTTCCCATCCAAGCCCCCTGCCAAAAAATAAAGAGTGGACAACGGGAAAGAAGTTGCTGCCACTTCTGAATAAGTGACACCTGAAGTTGAGGTTGAGGAGCAAACTTTCAGTCTTGGCCCATAGAAAGGGGAGTACTTTAACTTCCTCCATGAAAATATGGATCAGATCCTAGGGGCCTACACCAGAGTATTGGAGTCGAAAGAGTTCTTGAGTGAGGGATTGAAAGGTGTTGACACCAAAATCTGGTTAACTAGGTTGCTGGGTTTAACTCCCCTGACTGCGTATTGGAGTAAGGGTTTCGGAGAAACAAGTAAAAAGCTTTTAGATAAATGACTCAAAAGAAAGGGAAACACCAAGAGTTTTTATGTGGTTCGGCGAAAGCCAATGTTGGGCCCCTACGTCCACTTTTTCTTTGTATCCCTGATTCTTAGATTTACACACACCTCTCTTCTCTCAATATGCTTCCTATATTTATAGTGAGGGAGGGGGTACAGATGTAATTCTATCTGATCGGCAGAATGATTATTCTTGTCGTTTGTTGTATTTAATGCTGGCTGCCGGTGTAATTAATGCTAGACAAATCGTTATCGATTTACCAGGGAACTGATGTGTGTTGTTTAGGACCTGAGCTATCAACTTTCTTGTCGTGTGTCAGGTGGCTAACTGGACCTGAGGTTGTCTTCCAGAAGTGGTGGGTCATGGTCCGTGGTCGTTACTTTTTCGTCATGACGACCTTTTCAGGCCAGCGATCGTGATGCTCCTTTGGTTTGGAACTGGACTTTTCCGGGGCTTCCGTTTCAGCTGCTTGTGCAGGCGCTTATCTTGAGCGGGTGCTTACCTTGAGTGAGCGCTATCCTGCGTGCTTTAATAACATGTACAACATAAGCCCCCTAACTCTCAACCCGCTTTGCGTGATGAGAGTTACATTTCGATTGGCTCTTGACAACCTTCAGGATTAACCTGTGGAGTCTTTTTTGTTCTTTTGGTATGTGTAAGAATGTATGGGCACGGTCGTCATTCTGCGCAAGAATTGTGTGTGGGGCTAGCACATGAACACAGCTCTGCATAAGAATTGTACGCTCTTCGGTGTATTACTTGGACGTAAAGTCATCATCGTGCCCTTGACGTGCGCAAGAATTGTGTGCAGTTGGCACATTACTTGGGCGCAACCGTCATTCTAGGCAAGAATTGTGTGTGAGGCTAGCACATTACTTAAACGTAGCTCTGCATAAGAATTGTACGCTCTTCGGTGTATTACTTAGACGTAAAGTCGTCATCGTGCCCTTGACGTGCATAAGAATTGTGTGCAGTTGGCACATTACTTGGATGCAACCGTCATTCTGCGTAAGAATTGTGTGCGGGGCTAGCACATTACTTGAACGTAGCTCTGCGCAAGAATTGTATGCTCTTCGGCATATTACTTGGACGTAAAGTCGTCATCGTGCCCTTGACGTGCGCAAGAATTATGTGCAGTTGGCACATTACTTAGACACAACCGTCATTCTACGCAAGAATTGTGTGCAGGGCTAGCACATTACTTGAATGCAGCTCTGCGCAAGAATTGTACGCTCTTCGACGTATTACTTGGACGCAAAATTATCATCGTGCCTTTGACGTGCGCAAGAATTGTGTGCAGTTGGCACATTACTTAGACACAACCGTCATGCTTGTTTCCCGCCTTGTTTGTTTGCACGCGCGACTTTTGGTTTTTCGATGGCGGCGGATAATTATTACTTTCGGATTTTCGTGCGATTTTCTGTATCCTCATTTATTAATCTCTGTATTCCCCCAGCCGTTGGATCGTGGGTAGCCTGCCCCCTACTTGATCTGGCAGTAGGCTCCTTCCCTATTTCTCTTTAGAAAACCCTTTTTTCCTCTTCCTCATTTGAAAATTTTGCCTCCTTTCTCATTTCCGATTTTGCTCCGCTAACCTTACAGTTGCCTTCCAGCCTTTTCCACTGGTTCCGGGATCCTGCTTTGCTGATGCTGCAGACGCATTTTGTCCAGTCCTCCACTCCTCAAGGAACTAAGTACGTTTTCAATTGATTCTCCTTCGTTTTCCTAGCTTTTAGGGGTTTCTTAAGTGGGTAAGGGCGATTATTTCCCCTATTGGGATTCCGTTTCATTCGTAATGAAGGGTCCGTTGGCTATCCTCGGGGGTATCTGGCGTCTCTTGAGTTAGTTTTGGTTTGCGCATGGCCTGTGTCTTGTGGAGGCCTTAAGCTTCTTAGTTTTGGTGTGGCTTGCTTGCAACGGCCTAACCGATTTTTCTCCCTTTATAGATGGAAGCAGGTCATGTGCAACACCGCCACTCAAGGGGGAATGACAATGAAACAATAGCATTCTCGGAGGCAGTGAGAGCACAATCCGTCAAAGAAGTGGTAGTTAGTGGAAGGGGCAAAGCTTCGTCGTTCGAGGCTCGTCAAGGACCTTCGGACGATCCAGTCATCGTGTAAGGGAGCCTTGAGGTCGCAGTATTTTTTATTTTCACGTGTCTTCGATGCGACAGCGGGACGTTCTGCTTGCGATTCAATCTCATCGAGTGCCCAGGGGGTGCAGCGCTTTAGTCCCTGTGGCGGACGATCAGGCTGTGCATCCCCCCAGGGGTTTTATTGCCATGAGCTTGCCGCACTTTACGGCTGGTTTCAGATTCCCCGTTCACCCCTCCATTGTAGATTTTTTAAATAGGATAAAATTAAGCTCGTTCTAGTTGACCTCCAACTCTTATGCGTCGCTGATTTCACTTGCTCTGATTTATTTGCATAATTCCCTTCCGCCACCGTCCCCCGAGACTTTATGTTACCTTTATGACCTTAGAACTACGCATTTGATGGATGGGTTATACTTTCTTACTGCTAGGAGGACGCCCTATAAGGACCTCCTGCCGAAGGGGTCCTCAATAGGTAAATCCAACGTCGAGCCTTACAAGAGTTGTTGGTTCTACGTGTCCTGCCCCTCGCTACGCTATCTTAAGAACTTCGATTTCGTTCTTTCTCCGGGTGAGCCAATTGGTAGCGACCGCGTGAGCGTTGCATTTTTTTTTTTACTAACATCTTCTATTTTCTCTGTTAGTCGGGACCGGCAAGACTCCTACCTTGGGGGCTGAGGAGCTTAGTGTCTTGAATACTCTTCGGGTGACGAGCGGTCCTGAGAGCGACTTCCAGTTCAATAAGCCGCGACTTTGCCGATATGGGCTTGCACCTCCTTTGGATACCCAATCGACCAAGGAAATCGGTATTCGTCGAACATCTGAGGTTCGTCCTGCCAACTTCGATAATTACGACCTTATTATGGATCTTATTCTAAAGGAGGCCCTGTCTCGCGGTACCAAGCGTCGTCTTCTGACCACCGTCACAAATTCTCCTTCTGCGGATGGAGTTCCTGTCCCTGCCGGTGCGGGTCTAGAGATTACCATGTCGCCATCATCGCCCGTGGTCATCGCTGGAAGGGACTCATTGCCACCTCATCCAGAAACGGCAGTCATTGCTGAGGATCCTACCCTGACTAATTCCACTCCCAAGAGGAGAAAAGTCAAAAAAGGTCGTAAGAAGGCACCATCACGCGAGTCCGAAGGCGAGTTTATTCCGCCCCTGGCTGAGATTGGGTCCCTCACGGTGGAGTATGCCTGGACCTTGGTCTAAAATATGGGTACCATACTTAGGCCAAAGCAGAAGATTAGGGTGCTGGAGGCCGAAGGTTGCACCATAGGGAAGCTCGTGGGTCATGCGGCTCGCTACGGCCTTGCGGTAGGATTCATTCTACATTTCCATTATTGGCTTACTTTGAGCTTTAATTCCTTCACCTGACCTTTTTTGTTGCTATTTTTTTTTTTTTTTTGCAGAATGTCCTGACGCTTATGAAGATTGAGAAGGAGGCTCGGGACCAGGAGGATGCGCAATCTTCGCTCGCGGATGTTCTTGCGTCTTCTGCCGCCGAGAGTCAAGGACTACGCGAGAAGGTTACGGAGATAGAGGCCAAGCTTGCGGATGAAATTAGACGTCGTGAAGTTGCTGAAGAGACAGCGGGACATGTCTCGATAGATCTGAGGAAGGCAAAGATGGAGCTGGAAGACGTAAGCGGACACCTTCATTTAGCCACTGAAGCTGCGGGGAGTGCAATTGCGCGAGTGGATGCTGTTCGTCGCGAAGCTGAAGTTGCCAAGAAGGGATTGGATAAGGTGAGGAAGGAGCTTCACCTTGTGAAAGCTGAGATGTCCTTGCAGGTGGCCGTTGCCGCAAAGGAGTCGAGGCAGAAGACTTGCAAGGACTTTTTCTTCACCTTATGGGAGGAACACCCAGACATGGAC
>JANHAO010011173.1:0-17155 GCA_026873985.1 Saraca asoca | reverse complement strand
AGTAAGACTTTAATAATTATTCATTAATACTAAATAAAAAGATCTAATAAGTTCTAGATGTTTAATGGAAAAGAGACCTTTATAGTTTGTATATATGGCATCTAGAATTGGTTTTCTTTAGTTTCAATGAAAATAAGAAACGAAGTCGGTGCAACACATGTGATGTTTCTATTTGTTGAGTTTTTTTAATTAACTTGAATGAAGAGAGATACATAGATGGCAATTCTTTCTCACCATCCTTATATGTTCAACTAGACCCAACTTGAATAATAAATATTACTAAATTATTATTATTAGTCTTAAAAATATATATTATATATTGAATTGATCCACGCTCTAGATTGAAAATGCCATGAATGAGAAAAGCAAATGAATAGCATGTTTTCAAACAAATTTTGCATATAGAATATTTTAAGTATTTTGTGATTAAATATATATATTGATTAAATAAAAATAACTAAAATATAATTAATAAAAAATTAAATTTTGATGTAAATATAGTATTTTTTGAAAAAAAAATGTAAATTATTTTCTTAAATTTTGAAATAGTTACATTCAATATTTATAACTATTAATTTTTATAATTACTCTTCATTTTTCAAAACTATTCATGAATAATAAGTTACACTTAATATCTATCCTCTAAACAATTTGAAAGAGTAAACAATTTGAAAGAGTAAACATGCTTCGTCTGAGATAAAATTTTTTGAAAAAATCAAACAGTGTTATTTCTCAGCCTTACAAAGTGGATATTTTCAAATATCACCATGATGTTCAAATCAACAATATCCAATAATATAGGATATTTTAAGTATTTTGTGATTAAATATATATATTAATTAAAACATAATTGATAAAAAATAAATTTTGATGTAAATATAATATTTTTTTAGAAAAAATATAAATTATTCCCTTCAATTTTGAGATGGTTATATTTAATATTGATAACTATTTTTTTTATAATCACCCTCCATTTCTTAAAACTATTCATGAGTGAAAAGTTACTCTCAACATCCATCCTCTAAACAATTTGAAAGAGCAAATATGCTTCGTTTGATACAAAATTTTATGAAAAAATCAAACATAATGTAATACCCTTGTAACTTAAATTTGGAAACAATCGACTTGTATATGATTTTTTTAATTTCCCTCATTTTTTAAATACTTTGATTATTTTGATATGATTTATTTATCTAATACGAATAAGAAAGCACATAACCATAATCCTTATATTTTTTATCTTGACATCGGTACAATTTGATATTTAAGTTTCTTCCCAAATTATAGAAGAATGCCTTATGTGAATATAATTTACTATTTATAAATAGTTTTGAGGAATAATTGCAAAAATTATGAGTTTTAAATACAATTATAATTATGCGAGTATAATTTACTACTTATAAATAATTCTGAGGAATAATTGCAAAAATTATGAGTTTTAAATACAATTACTTTAAAGCTAAATGGGTGGTTTGCCTTTCTCTTTATTTTTTTAGTGACTTGAATTTAAATGTAATATTTTTTCATATGTTGAGAAAGGTTTAAGTAAACTTCTAAATTAAAAGAGAGAGTTGAAAGATCAGAATAATTTCCTAATCATCTTTAGAAAAGATTGAAGAATAGTGACATTTAAATATTGATTCCTGCACTATGTATCACTCTTGTTTATATCATGGCTCCATAATTAATATCAAACATGTATCGGGATTTAAGGAATCGCCACAAAGTCTAAATACTAAGCTAAGAAACGGTAGTATTACAAGCAAGTGGACGTGGTGATGAAAAAATGGTACACAAAGCGCCTAATGTACATTACATGTCGGTTGTTTGAGTTGTTGACTGCGAGGTGTCGGCACGACTTAGACGTCTCTTCCTATATCTCCATGAAACTTGAATGCGGGTTGCTGCAAGGCATCTCCAGTAAGGCGATTCATACCTGTAATATCATACATTGTCAAAATTTCTAAGTCAGTCATGGTATGGTTTTGGGAACAAATTTGGATCTTTTCCTCCCTTCGTTTCCTATTATGCTGTCATTTGGAAGAGATATAAACATAACATCTTTATATGCAACAATACCAAGAATTTGCTGCACGATTCTTTGTCTCTATCTTTTTTCTAGAAGACAGAAAAACATGACGTTGGATTACCTTATGGCTCCCTGAACGTGTGGATTTCGCAAGAATCTTGTAAAAAGGCTTGTGACTTCTTCAAGGTCTGCAGCTCGGAGCGAAAACGCCTCCACATTTGTTAAGCACTTTACTGTCCTGTTGCTAAGCAACCTCTGTCCTGGAAGCCTTACTTTTCTACCATCTGCAGGTGAAACCATATACGTTAATGAATTTTGCAGCAATGCCAGATGGAACACTGCTTTACAACATTAAATAATGTTAGTCACACTCAGTATTACATATTGCATACTTAACAGAATCTGTACATGTGAGATCAATATAAATAAGTTTCTGCTATGTATATAATGAGTGCGACTGAGTGAATTGAAATAAGTGTGATTAACATTATTATATGATATTTAAGAAGCATCTTATCTGCGCACATCAGATACCTCTGTTTACAGAAGAATGCTCAAGACACCATGTCAGAAGTTCTTCTCCACAAGCATCACCTTCGGATAAGGGAAGTCTAATCCCGTCTTCTCCGATACTCTCCATTTTCCCGCGCACAACAAAGACCATCTTCTCTACCAGGCCACCGTGATATAGAACTTTGCTTCCTTTGATATACGTCTTCTGTCTTAGTCTCTCGCAAATTGCATCCAAGATAGGCGCCTGCATCAGTGAAAATATTCGAACCTGCAATATAATTTAGATCATCAGGTAATGCATGTTCAGTTGATGCAAAGTAAACTGCAAAATTAAATCATATCATCATAGAAAATTTACGTGGTTTCACATCCATTGGAATTTGGAGTCATGTTTTTTTAAAATTCCATATGCATAACTTGGCCTAGGAAACGATATAGCAATCATTTTCTATGGTAAGTCAAAATTTTACATTGCACCATAAGTAATACAATTTTTAATCAGTCATTTTATATGATGCAGATATTCTTTTGCTAACCTTCTTTACAAATTTAAAGAGATGCCGTCTTATGTCTCTTTGGAGATCTTCTGGTAAATTATCCAAAAGCATTTCTTCATTCACTCCTCTTGTTGCAGCCCAAGTGTATCGTTCAGCCTCTCGTACTTTCCTAAATGACAGAACCATCATATTACTCATGAGTGGATCACATATCACTCATACATTATATGATCCTAAATTGATTTATTTGTACTATATTGTCATTCATTATAAGCACACTGCCAAGCTCCTTGATAAACACAAGACACGGACATATTGGCAGACAGACAAATATACATATACAGGCAAGAAAATCCAATATATCCATTATATCTATAAAGAGTACAGACTCTGCAATAGTTGCTCACTTAATCATTTTCTCTTGGTATGTGATACAGCAACAAATTTTATAAACAGTAAAACTGCTCAAACATCTAATATTTACATTGTCCAAAGGAGTTTTGGAGCAACGGCTTTAATACCAAATACTTAGTGGCAATATGAATGTGAACAAAACAACAAAAATAGATACCTTCTTAGTTCTTCTGGTAAGCGTCGATGGCTCATCCATTGCTCGACATCTCGGCGTCTAAGTGACATTTCTAGCCTCCTGCAAAAGGGATGGCAGACATTATACTAAGCATATTAAAAGCATAAATATACTGGAAATAGAATACCAGTTATTTTGCACTATCTAAAATTACAGAGATATAATACTTGTAGAG
Source organism: Saraca asoca (assembly GCA_026873985.1). Taxonomy (NCBI): domain Eukaryota; kingdom Viridiplantae; phylum Streptophyta; class Magnoliopsida; order Fabales; family Fabaceae; genus Saraca; species Saraca asoca. Next base: position 13,352 of record JANHAO010011173.1, on the reverse strand, counting down.
GAATTCTTATGAGTCTGACTTAACTATCAGCACATAATAATGACAACAGAAATGCTACTTAAGCTCTCTTATTCTCACTCTCACCCACTATCTCTCACAGGCAACTGGGGATCAAAATTGTCGACCCCACCCCATGGGAGGGAGTGTGTGCTCCCACATCCAAAAGTGGATGTGAGAGTAGCAATTTTGTTTGACATAAATTACAGGCATAGGATGGCTGCTATCTCTCCATTTGCAATACTCCAGGGGATAATTTTTTGTCAAATAGTGATTAAATACTCTCAACATGAATATATTGTGTTTTAAGTCAAGAGGCACTGCATATATGAAACAAAAAGATTCTACCTCCGTCCAAGAGCCTGAAGAAAGTTCTGTATGTTTCCAATGAGAAGAGCAAAGAGCAATAGTCCCATTCCTATTATGGCCATGGTAAAGAGGACTTCCCAAACAAAATAGCTTGGAATTTGATTACCAGCCAGAGTACTGATTTGCTGCATAATAATTACAGAGGAATAACATTAACAGGTTTTCAGTTACTGAACTGCAATTAGTTTATTTTAATAGTGGACCATAAAAGGATTATCTATATGCAGAAATGCCATCTTATTGCTAGGATAACTTCAATGGAAAAATAATGTCGCCGTTCTAGGTTTATGACTTATGGTATGCTTGGGAATTAAGAGGGGAAGGGAAGGGTAGACAAGGACAGAGAATGGAAGGTAAGAAAAGGGAGGAGGGTGGATGGTTAAGAGATTACTTCCCTTCCCCTTGTTTGGATGTTTAGAAAATCCTCCAAAATCCCTCAAATTGGAAGAACACAAAATGGTGAGTAGTGGAGGGTATTGGAAGACTTTGGAGGATTAGTCATAAACTTTCAATTTATTACCCTCCTTAATCAAAACTCCCAAAAAAGGAGGTTATGACATAACCTTCCCCTTCCTCTTCGTCTCCTCTATTCTCTCCCATCTAAACATAGCATTAAACTCTACAGGGAAAAAAGGAGTGAAACAAAGGGAGCTTGCTTTGGACAAGTTGAAAAAATCATCTGCTCGCTGGTTCCAATGCTTTTAGTCAAGTAAAGAGTTAGGTACTAAAGATTTGTATAGAAACAAAGCTAAAGATGAAAACACTGTGCGTGCCACAGCAAGAAAGAACAGCCTTTGACTTGCATTCTGTGAAATTCTTGGGGAAGGGGGGGGGGTGAGAAAATTGCTGCTTTGAGTTAGAATTTGGATGTAATTGGGAGTTGGGATAGCAAAATATGAGAAGGAGATTGTAGTTTGTTATTTTGATAATGGATTTTTTTTGTCACTTCCCCTGTGAATGTGCAGATAGTAGAACCACATTAAATTTGTGTGCCCTTATAAGATTGTAGTTTTTTTATTTCTGTTGTGACTCCCAACAATAACGAAGTGGTGATTTTTGAGTTTATTAAAATGCTTATACCTAAGCAAGAAAATTTTCAATTCTAATTTTATGTTTAGCTGTATCCATGTCATATCATGTCCCACATCCATGCCAATGCTTCATAGCTTCTTACTAATATAGAGCAGAAGAAACTTAATGGCAAGTATAATGCTGAATTTGATAACAATGAAAGCAAGGCACACCTGGAATCCCCAAAACAATGAATACACGTATCTGGTGATCACATTATGCTTTGTTGTAAGATTGACAGCTTTGCTATAGATCCCATAAGGAAAGTCACCGTCTTCTTGAAAACAAGATATTGCACCAGTATTGTTTGCCCAACTAGAGTTTTTGCCAAAGAAAATATCTTCCTCATAGCCATATCCACAATCAATGAGTTTCATGCAATCAGGAAACTCAAATTTATGGCAGGCATCTCGCAGACATTGATTAACCCTCTGGGATAAGGAAGGAGATAGTGATAGCAAGTTAGTCATTAAATATTAACCTCCATTGATGAGACCAGTGAACAAAATTGCTCTCTTTTGAAACCCTCTCAATCTATGAAGCATAAGAGGTTGAGGCTACCGCTAATGAATGATACTACATTTCATGACATCAATTTATCCTCAACCACATGAAAATCACATTCATGTAAATCAAGTATAATTTTTGTTTGCTTATTCATTTTGCTCAGAGGAGGGTTTCAGAGTAAGCAACAAGCATGCATGCCTGACTATATATTATACTGCTTACAAAATCATGGACCTCATTCTCTCTTTCTGGGCAAGATTAAAATTTGAAAGTGTATAAAGAACAGTTAGTATGAAAAATTGGTAGTTTTTGAGAAAGAAGCTTTGAATGTTATTTAAAACCACCCACCTGTAAACCAAAGAGGTACCAGCAAGACCCAACAATGTGCCCGGATAGCATAAAGGTGAGAAGATTTATAAAGAAATTGACCCAGGCTGACTCAAATATAAATCCGGTTGAAGATTGACCAATTAGCAGAGGCAGAAACCTGTACAATCTTGGGATATACTGGGCAAGAACTGCTACACGCAGGAGATTCTTGGCATAATTTGCTCCTGATGACCCCAAGTATTTTGGTACGACGAACAATATCATTATCTGCAAATATTTCACCGAATATGCCATGACAAGAAGTTGGGCATGTATATATAAGGCCAAATTCACTCTGATCTTCATAACAAATGGATATAGCTTTCCATCCCTGGCCACCAACTACTTACTCAAACTTATTCATGGGCTCAGAAAACATTCTTCCTTAGATTTGCCATAAAGCATAAATTAATCGTGAATGCAGTTCATCAGATATTTAAACTAATGGTGATAAAGGATAAAGTAATGGAAATAGGTTTCATCCCTGGCTGCCAACTACTTACCTAAGAAACTCATTCATGTGCTCAGAAAAATTTTTCCTCAGATTTGTCATAAAGGATAAATTAATGGTGAATGTCGTTCTTCTGATATTCAAACACAATATAGGATAGGAACCAATTCAAATAGAATAGAGAGAAACAAGATAACAACAATCTTCAGAATCCTTGGCCATTACTTTACCACAGTATGAAATAGTGAGAAAAGATCCTATTTATAGAAAAATCAAGCAGCAACCCCCAAGGGATACTAATTACTTTAGGACAAGAAAATCATTATCTATATTTTGTTTGTTAATCATTAATAATCTATCTATTTCAAAAATATAATGGTAACTGAAATTTTAACAATGGTGGGAAGAAATATCTCATGAAATATCTAGCAAATGTATTTTGTTTCAATTCCAATGAGCCCACTGAACAGACCAGAAAATAGCAATGATTTTCTATAATCACTCGTCAGGGTTGTCTATTTCATGATTAGCATTAGAAGCTAGGATATGGAGGCAAATTTACCTGGGGAAGCGGAATTACAACAAATAAGTCTAAAGGAAAATAACTACGGAGGTAATGAAGTGCAATTTTCTTCGGATGGTCAACTAACTCTCCAGCACCAACCACCCTAGACTCTGGTGCGACATAAGCCAACTTAAACTGCAAAGAGGCAACTTGGAAGAATTATTCAAGCGTTTAAGTTAAAGAAGAAAATCAACCTAGACTCACAAACGTAACAAACATATTTATGTTTGGAAAAAAAGAGTTTTCTAAAAAGGTAAGCTAGAGAGATGTTACCTGGAGAAGAATGTTCAGGAAGTATACAAAATCGTTCAAGCTTCTGAATAAAACAAGTACCGTGGTCATCTTTGGGTTTATAACAATGCATTTATTGTCCTGCATGCAATGAGAAGGAAATTTACAGAGTAAACTTTTATAAAGAATATGCATGGAATTGAAGTAGAGGTTTTTTTCCTTTTTATCCATTTGATAAAAAGGAATTTATCAAGAAAGAAGAGAAGTAAAAATGGAGGAGGGTAAGTAAACCTCCTAGAACAAGAAATGGAAAACAGTCAAGGCATGACTGGAGACATGGCAAAGATTTTATTGCACACGCACGCAAGCACACACACAATAACTCCATAAACAGTGTGAATAGAATCCCTCTAAGAATTTCCAGCCTACTAATAGTGGTCTTAAACCTCGTGGCTGTTTATTTTCTGTTCACTTAGCAAAGAATCCAGTTCCAACAAATTCTTATCATGCCTCTTTGATACTAACTGACTGACGTACTAGTTTAGTTGTAGGCTTGAAATAAGCCAAAGCAAAGCTACAGGACATAATTATGGCCAAAGTTCTCTTAGCCTAGGATCAGTAGGGCATTTAGTTGATGAATGTTTATTAATATGTCATAGTTCAAAGTAGTCTCACTCCTAAAGTTCAAAAAGCAATAGCCAGTAGCCACTTTGTATCCACAGATTAGGCCAATGCTGTTAAAATTTTGCAGAATGCACAGAACAGGAGATGTTTTGAGACTGGCAATTTGAAATTATCTTAAGACATGGAGAAATAAATTAATAAGTGATATAAAAATATCTTATCCAAGTGAAGTACAGGTCAAGATTAGTAACTACAACATGCAAGATTTTGTTTCCAAATCGAATTATACCTTCATGACCCAAAGCAAGAAGAAAAATAAAGGATCCACGAAAATTGCAACCAGGCAAGAAATGGCAAAAAACTTGTTCCACCGTTGAACAACTTTAGTGTGAGGGTTCATAACTCCAGGAAGATAGGAAGACAGGCGAGCAAAGAATCTTCTAGCCCAACCTTTGGCATCCCCATAAAGCGCATATTGGAACTGTAAACATTCAAAGATGAAGAAAAGAACACTAAGTACTCCAAGTGTTAATATACTAAACCCCAAAATCTTTTCTCCTGGATATAGCTCTCAAGTTAAAAAGGCAACAACTAATAACAAAAGGAGTACAGGTATTGCAGCAATTTAAGTTAAGAACAATCTACACAGAATAGAAATGCATGAATGAAAGAAATTATTGGTTACATGAGAAGCACATAAGTACATTATAATTCAAAAGAAACAAAATATCTAGGAATCATGACAATAACATTGCAGTTAACTCCCAAGTTTGGTCAGAATAAAAATGTATAATGGGAACCTAGAAAGCTTTAGTATAATGTTTGACGATGCATGTACTCTATAATCAAAAGACAAGTTCAAAATAAATTTTGGTGTAAAAAAAAAAAGCTACAGTACTCTGTTTAAGGAAGAAAGCCACCTTGGGATCAAATATACCCGAAGCTTTTGGAGTTCTTTGCTGAATAGGCTTGAAGTAGGTGGGACATGTTGTACAATAAGGATCATTACACATTCCCAGTTGGCCAGACCTCAGTAAGTGTTCATTTTTGCCAGCATACTCGTCATGCCACTCGTTTTCACCAGTGCCTTTGAAAGACGGAAAACTTTCCACCTTATTCTCTGCTGGTTTGTTCGCCATTACACCTTTATTTTGCTGGAAAGGGTTTCCAGGTGTACGAGTAACATATAGTGGACCGCTCATCTGCACAAAGGGGGTTTTCCGTTCACTCCGTAGGGGACCAGTATGTCCAACAAGATTAGTTTCCCCCTCATATGGCTCCATGGAGCTCATAGGAATAGATATTGATGCGCTTCGTGTCCTGGTTACAAGCCTCTGGAATTTAGAATCCAAAAATTTATCAGCTGGTTTTGGATATGTGTCTGACAGCATTGGCACCTCATCTTTTTCACAGCCAGCCATGTTTCGTAGACAACTCTGCAATTTATAAAGTCAGATAAACATTGGAGACATGAATTTTTACTTCATATAAGAAATTCCTATATCAAGCTCAACTCAACTAACTTGGAAGGACTGAAAATAAGACAGAAAACAAAACATGCAATGAAGCACGGAAATTCAAAGGCCCTTACGTAGTTGAAAATTGAATATAACTTAATGCAAATCACAATGTTATACATTGGAATTGGATAGTCAGTATTCTAATAATTTAGATGCATATTAGGGCAGTTGTGAGCGCTCAGAATCCATAAAATTCATTCCATACCATGAAATTTCCAGTTGCAATCATATGTTCACTTTTTATTATGAGACAACATCCTCCGCCATTCTGATTAGTTCTTGGTTAATCGATATGCTCCCCTATCTTTCAACTGTCCTCACATCTTATTGCATTCCCTATGCATGTGTCATGCTACAGCACCTTCTTTATTACAATCCCACCTCTCTCTAATCAATAACTTAGCCTGTTCATAATTTGTCCCATGCAATGTTTAAACATAAACTGCTACAAAATTTGAAACAGTAATAGCACAAAATACAACAACCAAGTAAACGGTCGAACTCTTTTATGTGAACTATATATAATATCTTATATGCCGAGTTTCTCATATGCATGGAGAAAAAATATGTTGACTCCAAGGCAGTTTGATATGACTTCACTGACAATAGGAGATCGAGTAAACACATTTATAACCTTTAGCCTTCCTTTTTTCCTTTTTTCCCGTCTTTATATGCACACGCGCAAGGGTCCAAAGTAAACAAATGTTATAACAGTAAGATGAAGCTTGAAGGATGGCAACCAGAGAAAATTTCAAGCATTATGTACTGACACAAACGAAGAAAAAGGGCTATAAGCAAGCACTAGTTAAGTAAATTCTGGTTCCAAGTAGAGAAAAAATGCAAAAAAGAAGAAAACCCATAAAGAGCAATACCTGTTTTAAGCTGAATTCCCAAGAATATAATGTCAAAACCCCATCAAAACTCAACAATGCCAGTACCCTTCCATGTAAATTCAAGCAAGCATTTTTAGAAACTTTCTGATCATGACATAGCTAAAGAAGAGATTCTCGAGAGAAAGTGCAAGCTTCTCTCTCTGAAGTGTGAAAATAGGTGAATTTTGGGCATATGCTGGTGTGAGCTAGAGAGGAGGACGGCAACACGACGATGACTGAGTAAATAATACTGAAGAGAGGAAGAGAGACTTACAAAGGCGAAGACTTTGAAGACTCGGTTGATTGGATGGAGGAAAGAGAGTTTATATTGTCATCATGTGATTGGTTGTTGCATTGTTACAATCGGGACTGCATTAAAAACCTCCCTTTTTTTTTTTAAATATTCCTTTGTTTTTCTTTGTTTCTCGTTGGTTAAGGGTGAAATGACGACGACAACAACAAAACTTCAAACCAACCTTCCTGTGATGGATTAGTAAAGCATAAAGGTGGTTGGAGACTTTGAGGTCTTTCGTGTATAATTTCCTCTTTGCCCAAAAAACAAGTTGGACCCCTTAATACGTTGCTCGGAGTGTTCAGACTAAACAGTCAAAGTCGCATGTTGACGACAGCACCTTTCATTTTGGATCGTGACCTGTGGAGTTGAAAACAATTACATGATTTTTTTTTTTTTCACAATATCTTCCTTTAATTTGTTTTATTCTTGAATTTGACTTTAGAAAATAATTTAGTAGATGAAAACAATCTTATTAAAATAAAAAAAAATATACGTGTGAATATAACGTGTTTTCAATAGTGCAGGCCTTGACTCTTGTTAAGTATAAGAAGTAAAATGAAGGACCGAGTTCATTAATACTTGGGGCAGAATCATTTTACAAGTTTTCTAAATATTTTCTTGTTTGTTAAGACATTTCTTTTCAAGTCAACAAAGACAGAGTACCTCTAAAAACAATTTGGCTGATGCTTTTATATTTTGATTAGTTAGTTAATAATTTAAAATAAGTTACATATGAAGAGGCATCGTTTTTTCTTTTTGATAATTTTTTATTATCTCACTGGTACGAATAATAATATCATATATTTATATTTATTTATGAATCATTATAATGAATCCATGTTTGCGTTATATAGAAGTTTTTTTTTCCAAAAATTTCTTGCATCTATTATGGATTTTTAATTTGTAGGTTTATCTGTCTTGATAGTTTTTTTTTTCCCTTCACATGTATGAATCAAGTGTGCAATAAGCTAGGCAATATATGCAATTACAACATTTGTAATTATAGGTAATGCTTTAATATGTGCTTAATTTTGCCAAAAAAAATTTTAGAAAACTTTATAATAATAAGTATTATAAAATTACAAATTCATTTATAAAAATTTATGAAACATCTAAAAAATTGCAATAAAATTTAGCGATTATATATTATGTTTCAGGTTCTAGACAATGGAATTATCAATCAAATGCTATGTCATATGAGATTTTTTCTGCTGAAGGTCTTTTTTAAATCCTCCTATGCTTCAGATGTTACTATATTTTATTTGAAATTTTCCCTTCGGGAACGTTTGACTCACAGGATGGGGAGCAGTTGCTGAATGATATGTGCACACAGCAAAATCAATCATACACAACGCAAATGATCTATCAAGTATACTCTAACAGTCAAGTTAGTACTCATACAAAGTTTGAATAAGTGTAATCAAGATACCCTTAAGGAAGATATACCTATTGATATATATAGGTGCTAAGTATGCTAATTATTGTGTTAGTTAAGCGGTTGATTCATTAAGTCCTTATTTGGACTATGTCAATTGCCTCTCTTCCTCCTCGGTAGCTGGAACAATTGGCCTACCTAGAAACCTTTTGTTTCCCTAGGCGTGTTGTTCTTTGTACTTCATAGGCAATGATGACTCTTTGCTTTCCAGAAGGGTCTTGAGACCTGCAAAAGGTCATGTCATGGCGAAGATCACCATTAAGCCGTTCATCTCAATTCTCCCCAGCCATTGGATTTCTTCCATCCTTTTATAAAAGTCGATCTGGATCTCTTGTCACCAAACTTTGCATTTTGCTTCTGGGAGCTTAAACTTTCCTATTGCTTTCTATCATCATCTCGGCATTCTTCCATTATATCCTGCCCTCCACCATTACTCTTGTAAGTAAACTCTTGTATTGCTTTTGCTTTTACTTTTAGTTTCCTTTTTCTTTTCTGGGATTGGTGCTTATCACGTCTTTTGAAATAGATTCCCTTTCCTCTTTTGTGTTGACTTCCTTCTCCTTGTTCAATTGTCCTATATATTGTTTCACCCATTCTAATTGTACTCTCTTTTTTTTTTTGTTTAAGGTGGCCCTCACCTTTACGTTCTCCCCATTCATGATTGGTAGATTAAGTGACTCAATCAATCTATCATTTGATTCTAGCTTTTCATCCGACCTTGGGGAATTCTTTTTTAAGTGTGGACTCCATCATTTTGCACTTCCTCTCCACACAATCATGGTCAAGTGCTCTTGAGATGAGAAAAGGAACTATTGGGTTCATTTGAGCTATGACAAACGAGATGGATTCACCATGATGTGAAGATAACTATTGCTTATGATAAGTAGTGAGACCTATATGTCATCTGAGAGTTGGAGAAGGTCTATATCCCAAACGAATCTAGTGAGGGGATCTTTTTTTGAATATGCTGAAATAGATGGGTGGGCATGCAGCTATGATACCCCATCTTTCATGATGTTTTATAAAGACATGGTTGATCGTCTCCATGTTTACCTTTCTTTTTCCATATTTCAAGCAAGCTTTCTCCAGGCTCTAAACATCTATTCGACCCAACTGACTTGTAATGCTTGGGTCTTCTTTCTTTGTTTTGAAGTGCTAAGTGTTCACCTCCATCTCACCTTGACTATAGGTTACTTTTTCTTCTCTACTTACTCTCAACAAAAATTCGAGGGTTAGATACACTTCATTTAGTGCCTCAATTAAGTTTTTATAGAAAATATGCTTGCCAACATCTGCACTTAGAAGCACTCCTTCGTCAAGGTTTGAATGGTCGAGGGGTTTCAGCCATTTTTTCTTTAAGATGGATCTACTCAGCTAAATGGTCTTCTCATAAGAAGTAACCCCAAAGCCAGTCTCTTGAACATTTCTTAAACGATGAGCAAGATCTCATCGTCTAACTGTTGGCACTAGGTCCATTTGATGCCCAATCTCTTCATATGTACCTTGTTTTTACTTTGGCTTTGTTTTACTTTGTATTTTCATTGACTTCTTTTTTTTTTCTTTTTTGGACTGTTGGTTAAGTAAAGAAGTAATAAAAAATTCAATGATCGAAGGTGGACCCAAATAGATTGGTGGAAATTCATGCCTAAGCATTGGCCAAGAAGAAACCCATCATTCCATTGATTACTCAGATCGAATCGGTACAAGCGGCTATTGCCAATGGTTTTGCTTTTCCCGATCAGGCTAGGTCTTTTTCTAGTCATACCAGGGCATTATTTTTGCATAAGCGAAAGTCTCCCTCTGAGGACTCTTCCAAATGCAAAGGGAGCAATTTTTTTGATGCCTCCGCCTTTGCCTCCAAGAAGATCAAAGTGGGGGCTTGGAAGGAACTGCTACCAATTGAATCCTTTGAAGGGAACACCTTGTCCTTTGATATCATAAACAACCTATGGTATAAAGAAATGGACTGTGGTGCTCTTTGATGCCACCAATTGCTCTTTCTTACTACTAGGACCATGATGAGGAGTTTATACTAGATCATGGTCCCCTTCGTCTCCTAAAGTCCTCTATGGCCCAAATTATATGCTCGGTTACCTCTATCCTATCCATTATGCAAACCTTGGCAAGGACAGGGAAAGAATTGGCAAATACTAACCCAAGCATTATTAAGGACTTGAGGAAGGATATCGAGGCCAGTGCTAAAGAACTAGTTGATTGAGATAATAGCATCTCTAATCTTACTAGCCGTATTGTTGAGTTGGTGAAGGAATGAGATTCTCTGTCCCTGAAGAGGAAGAATTGGTGAAGCAATTTTCCTCCAAGGCACATTTGAGGTTGAACGACAGAAGCAGAAGGAAAGTGAGGTAGCTTTTGATCATAGATTGAAGGCTATTGTCATTGAAGCCAAAGAGCTTAGCTACCCCAAGTTCCAAAGTGGGTTCATTGAGGTTGTTCATCAAATTCAACATTTCTACCCTAATCTGTCAATTGACACTTCCAAGATTAATAAGGATAAGCCCTTAGAGCAGATTTTGGAAGAGCTAAAAGTATACTAGGCTCCTATTTTGTATCTTTCCTTTATTGCTATTGTTGCTCTTTTTTTTTTTGTATGGAATAGGCCGATTGGCCCTATCATTGAATTTGCTTATGAATCTTTAACTTTTCGATCAAGTTTCGTATAATATTCTTTTCTGTGCTTATGCCTGCATCGAGCTTTTATCTTTTTAAGGCTCTTTATTATTCTTGCACTATCAAGTTTCCTCGTTAATTAAGCCTTCAATAGGCTTTTTATTTGCCTTGTATGTTCTGAATAGACATGTATCAATCTTTCAATTATATAAGCCTTTAACAGGCTTCCTACTTTTATGTTGGCTTTTATTTGCTCTTTCATCTTTTTTTTTTCTTACCATTTGAGCCATCAACAGGCATTTTTGTTATCTTTATCTTACACTTGCATTTGGATGTTATGCTTTGAGAGCTTCATTTTACATGGGTTTTTTTTTACTAATGCCAAAGGACTACTTGTCCTTTTATTAGTATTCAGGCATAAGGCCTATTGACGATGAAATTTAGTTCGATCCAAATCCAACCAACCCAAAGAGTTCTTTAGGACTCAAACTGCAATCTAATTGCGCAAATGAAGAATAAAGAGATGGGGAGGAAGAACAGCAAGAATGCAGAAGGATTTTTAATGTGATTTAGCTAAAATCAGGCAGCATTAGTCCCTATGTCTATAGTAACTTTTATTTATTTGGTGAAATTTCTACAGAGTTTTAGTATATATTTTTTTAGACCACCTTACAATGTTCTCCCCTCTCCTATTTATAGAGGCTGGGAAGTTACAAATGTAATTACACAAGTTATATTTTTGTTACATTAAATAATGAATGTAAATGACAACTTAGACTCCTACAAATTAGCTTTTGCAGATAACTTTCTACGAGTGGGCCCTTCTGGCTATTTTTTGGCAGGTTAGCTTTGTAGATTGTCTAAGGGGATACTCACCTCGTGTTCAATCTTAGCAAGGCCTTTAAATTGGCAAGATGATACATTCTACAAGCTAGAACTCTTGTCCCAGGGTCTTCACTAACCTTTGCTAGGAGATCACTGGCTTATATCTAGTAACTCAAGCTTGTGTGGGGTAATGCATTGGCTATGCAATCAGGGGCTCGTCCTTTAGTGAGCTGAGGCTTCTACCTTGCTTTATGCTCTAAGCTTTATAGTTGGCAACCTGACACCCTTGAGCAGTCTTAACTCTTAGGTGGTTTGGGTTCTTTTCTTATTTAGACTTATCTGCTACTGGGCCTTTGCCACCGTATTTTTCACAGTACCAGAAAATATCCATAACATTAGCCCTCCAACTCTCAGTTCACTTCGCGGGCTAAGAGTTAAAGCTTATTGGTAAAAGCCTTCATTCCTGCATTACCATGCAGTCAAAGTCTTTACGGTTAGCCTATCGTTTCATCTACTCCAGGCCATACCTTCTATTGTATGTGCTTCATAGCCATTGGCGTGTCAGCCTCATTTTCTTCCAAGCCATTTGATTGAGAACAGTTGGACTTGTTCTGGACTCTTTGGTAAGACTAGGTTGGTCTATTTAAGGCATGGAAAATCCTTCTTCCTTCTTCATTGAGTGACTTGATGGGTGCCTTAGATAAACCCCCCATGCTTCCAATGGTCGACCTTTTGGGAGAGACATGCATGGTTTGCCGTATAAGAAGTCTTTATGGATAATCTTTCTTTGAGAATTCTGAGAGATCCTTTATAGATCTTGGATTATTTTCTCACAGATATACCGTGGGGTTCAATTTTCCCAACCATGTTCCCCTGCTTCTCAATCTTGGAGGGATAGGTGAGATAGAAAGGAGCTTTTAGCTTAGGAAGATGACAAGAAGAAAATTAAGGGGTCATAATGCTTGTTGGTCCTCCAGTCGGTTAGGGTTCATCTACTAGGAGTCATTCTTCTTTTTTAATACATAACAGCCATAAGCTTACTCTGCTTTTATATTTTAAATCTTTTGATATAAATTTACCTCGTTGAGTGAGGCTTTTAATGAATGAATTTTTCTTCATGATTCTCACATGTTGTGCTGAATATTCTACATATCATAGATGATAATATAAGTTCCTGCAAATCATCACTAAATGAAATGTTTAGATGACCAATCGATCATGTTTTTTGATTAGTAATGAATTGAGCATCAAAGCGTCTCAGTGATGAGTAGCGTATAAATATGTCGCATGAGAACTGCATTAGTAGTAAGTCACATGAGAGCTGCAAGCAATAAATCCCATGTGAGCTGCGTGAAGGTTTTTGCTTAGCCAAGATGAGGGAAAGAGGCCAAAAATTTCAAAAAACATTTCTCCTCTTGGCTGAGCAAACTCCCAAGGATCCATTGGTGTGAGGTCTCAAAATAATGTAGATCAAATCTAGAGTAAAAGAAGAACTCACTAACCTTTAGTCCAGCTCTTGCACAGCAGAAGACTGTGGATCTTTACACTAGGAAAATCCTCTTCATGGCCTCAAAAGCTTCCTCTCCAAGTGCT
>JANHAO010011172.1:0-17173 GCA_026873985.1 Saraca asoca | reverse complement strand
GTGGGGGATACGCGTAAATAATAAAAATATAAGGGTACATTTACAAATATTAAAAAATATTATACTTATTTGTAAATATATATATTATAATTATTATTTTTTATATGAAAATAAGTACTCATAATATTAAATAACATGACAAAATAAATAATAAGCTGAAAATCGAGCTTGACATGCATGTTGAAATAGAGAATGTGTGTCTGAACTTTTTAAAATTATGGACAAGACTCCGAAATCGAGCTTGACACGGGTGTCGAAATAGAAAATGGGTATCTAAACTTTTTGAAATTACGGACACGGCCCCGATACGTTTCGTGTCGGTGTTGATGAGTGTCGATGTCGGAAACATTTTTGACACACGAATACGACTGCTATATGAAGTGTCGGTGCATCGTAGATACTCCCATATGATACTTCCCCATGTCATATTATATTATATTAATTATTCACTAATTCACTTGTAAAATATTATGTGTCACAGTTCTTCTGAAAAAATAAATAACACGTAGCCAAAAGTGCAAAGTTAGTAGATAATTAATTTTTCAGTTACTTTTTTAAACACCTTATTTTATAACGAAGTGTATATAAGAATTTTTCCTTAAAACTAAGAATATTCACTTTATTGAAACATTTTAACACAGACTTATTTATTGAAGATTTACCCATTTCAGGGCACTTGCTTAGGATCTTAAAATTGCCCTAGTATAAGAAGTAGCTTTCTCTGTGAGATTAGGCACTTAACCTTTTACCATTTATAACATTAATTTATGGTTAAATTATTCTTATGTTCCATATGATTTTACTTAATTTTTAATTAGATATTTATATTTTAAAATTTTAAATTAAATTCTTATATTTATTTTTTATTTTTAATTAGATACTTTATATCATTTTACTGTTAGATTTGCTAGTAATTGATACATATGAATAACGTTGTTTTTATGTGATTTAACAATTATAGATATATAATTTTTATTTGTATTTAAGTGATAACAAAACTTTAAAAAAATTGAAAATTTTATGAAATTATTTTAATTTTAAAGAGAAATAAGTCATTAATCTCTTATTCCATAAATTATTAATAGATCATTATTTATATTAATTAATTACTAATAAAATATAACAAAAAATTGATAAAAACTATTTATTAAAAATGAAACAATAAGTATAAGGATCTAAATTAAAACTTCTAAATTACTGAAATCTAATTATATATTAAGTAAAATTATAAAAAGAGACAATATAACTTAACCTTAAGTTATTGAATTATGCTTTGATACATACTCAAAAATTTTTGTGAGTTTTTATATTTTAACATAAAAATTATAACATTTTGCACAAAATCATGTAACTTTTTCATAAAAAAAATAATAAATATATACAGATTTTGTGTACAATAAGTACAAAAAAAATTGCATTTCTTTCATTCAAAATTAAATTAAAAAATTAAAACTTTCTAATTTTATATAAAAGTTACAACTTTTAAAGAAAAAATAATAAAAAGTAAAAAAAAAAATTCTTAAAATTTGGAAACATAGGCACTAATTTCTTATATATTCACGCCTTCTGTCAGTCTGTCACAGATTTTGGCCTAAAAACAAATTGCCAAATTGGTAAGGAAAAGTAGATGAGAGAAGGGGAGAGGTGAAGGTAAAAGACTACAAGCTTGTACATAGAAACTAGAATCTATTCATTACTCAACTTCAAATGATAAAGTCATAAAACTTTCCTTAAAAAAAAATTTAAGTTGGCTAGATAACACAGCTCATATTTCACCCTAAAATAGCTCTCTATCTGCTCCATTCGTAGTCTCTTCCATATCTTGCGTTGGCATTATTCCTTCGGCCAGCATCCTCCGGCTTGATGGAATTTGCAAAAGCATGCCAACCTAGAAGGCATGGCGTGATGAACTACATAGAAGAGCATCAAGATATACAATCAGAATAAGCTCTATATCAGGTTGAATGCATAGAGGACAAATTGCATTCTCTCAAGCAAGAAACAAATTGCTAAAGGAGTAACATTAGATCAGAAATATTCAGGACTCTATTTCCAGTGGCGTGAGCTATTCCCAATTATAATTTGTTTTTGCATGGACCAATTTGAAATTCTATAAACCTTTAATTTTACCGACTTCTCACAGTGCAGCAAATGCTCATAATTTAGCCAGACGAGACAGGGAATTGTCATGACTGTGGCTAAAATAAGTTCTACATTTATGGTATCATGATTAGTTATTCAGTCATTTTTGTTACAACATCATCTATTCCATGAATAGACAGATAATGGCAAGATTTTCGCCCCCGAGTGTTTGTTTGTGTAGAGAGAGAGAGAGAAAGTACATTGAATATTGAGGTCAAAACTGCTAGCTCTGCTTTTGTAACAGGGATATAGAGGCTTTCTTCCACATTCACAAGCTTATTTTGAACACCTTCAAAGAGCGCCAGAACAAAGTCAGAAAAATAAATGTTTAACATACAAGTGTCATTCTCAAAGAGATCAGACAAGTTTTTTTGTTTTCATACTATTACAAAAGAAAAAAAAAAACCCCACCTCCATGAGTTGATATCAGTAAGTAAGCATTTTCCAGTATGCATAAAATGTCACATACTGAATCAACCCAAGATTTCACAGTATCATAATTCATAACTCCAAGACAGCAGGCAAGAGGAACAAAGGTTATAGAAGATAGCAACAAAGTTCAAGAAGAGAGAGTATTACTGAGGTTGAACAAGTGTCCAGAACCATCTGGAAGTGGCTCCATCTTCAAAACCTTTCTGACCTTACCTTCATCACTGCAAAACAAGACAGTGTCTTGAAACTTTTGACAAGATAAGTGCAGGGCACTCATAATATATGACACCAAATACTTTGTATCAACAAGAACAATGCCAAATCTATTAAACAGCATGTGAAAACTAGGCAAGTCTACATTTATCTGCATAAATGGTTGCAGCATATTTCTTATTCCCCATAGTTCCAAGACAACATTAGATTTTCACCATTCTTCCCTCCCCCACCTCCTGGCACCCCAAAAAGTTTGTCATCATAAAAGATAAAGCAAGTGACAGTCAAAGTTTCTTCAAACATGTTGCTATGTTATCTCAGATCATCCACTATAGTATTGATTAATTAGAGTAGAAAATACCTTTTTCCCACAAAAGGATCATGAAAAAATTCACAAGACTCCCTAGCGCCAAGGCTGATTACTCTTCCCATTTCAGTCACTGATAGAGAGAATACCTACACCCAAGCAAACCTGAACATCAACTTGCATTTCAAAGTATAAGACTGAATTACATAGAATCATGAACTCAGAGAAACCAGGTCTTCATTTCTCTAAGAAGGAGATATAATCTCACATTAATAAATTACACTCAGTTACGTTGGCACCCACATAAAAGCTTGTAGTTGTAAGCAGTATAAGAATGAAACCAGAATCATTGAGATTGTTTAATGAGACCAAGCTCAATAAGATTATATGATAGACTTCTGCAGGAGCATATTGGTGGACAATGATATCATTTGTTAAATGTGCGAGGAATAAAATGGGCATTTCTAAATCATTACCACACAAGCTACTAAATAGTATTTTGAACTAGGCTAACCTGAGGTTCATTGAGGACTAATTTAAAAGCAGCTCCCTATTTTACCATTCATATAAAGACAAAGACTTGAACATATAAAACTTCATTAACTCAGCCTTGCCTTGTCCTCATCTTGCCGTGATTAGGCACTTAAACTCTTATATCTTACTCAAAACTAATTAGGATCTTTAAATGGATTTCTCTTACCATTCAATCATTTCTACAAGTAAATTGATCCACTTCATTTTGTATCATAATATGATATTGACCATCAATTTTCTCCCTTGCTATATCTTCCAACTCATCAAAACATGAATTTCACACACACACACACACACACAAGCCCACTGCTAATATTATACAAATATACAATATACTTCCCAAAGTTACAGAAGAAGCACAAGTCACCTGCTTTCTATTCCAGTCATATAGGCGCATACCAACTGCAGGAGCAAATTGAAGCAGCACATAACCTTCCCTAGATACTTTAAAAGCCCCAGACTGCAAAGTTGACCCCAAAAAAACTCACATAATTAGTTGCTCTATTTAAAATTCCACAAATAGTTTGCAATATTAGGACATAGAAAACTCGATAATAATGCTCCAATTCCATCAATGTACAGAACCAAATGGCAAAACAAGCATACATTCAATGGTGCAAACTCTGGAGGTCTAGGAGACACCGTAAGCGCAGCCTTCCCTTTGTATATCGAGTAATCCACAAAAACCTTAGGCAGCAAAGCTCCAACTAAACAATCATACAAAATGAAACCACAAAGCAATTAAGTGCTTCATAACACGAACACTAGGAATATTTCTAACTTACCCACCTCCGCTAGGTTGCCGAGAAACCTAGAATCTACTTTTTTTTTCCCTAGTTGACACTCGATAAATAATTGATTTATTTTCTTAGCTTTGGCTCAAAACTCTAATTTCTCGGAGGAGTTTAAAGGATGACAGTGAGAAAGAAAAAGAAAAATATACCTCCGCCGTTTCCGCTTCCGCTTGCGCTTCCACTTCCTGCATAACGCGGGGAATAAGAAGAGTCTTCAGACGAAGGTCTAGCAGAGAAGCCTTGCTGGTTGAAGAATTGAGATTGGTGGTATTTCACAGAGGGTGGCTTTCTTGTGGTGAGAGAGAAGGTTGAGCTGGTGGGTTTTGAAGGAAGGCTAAAAGGATGCGAATTTGAAGAGAAACATGGATTAAGGAAGAGCTTAGAGGAGTAATGTGCAGAGATAAGGGAAGAAGAAGAAGATGATGATGACAATTGTACACGGAGCTGCAACATCTTCCCAGTAATCCTTACCGCTCCTTCTGTCTTTCCGGCATACGCTCTGTTTGATGTTTGGTTTCAGTAGCTGAAATTGGGACTGGGTGAGTGAGTGCAGTGAAGTGCAGGCGAAATTACAATATCACGCGAGTACTAATCTTATCCTCTCAACTTTGACTCATTTTTTTTTTCTTAAGTAAAATTACTCTTAACAGCACGTTTAACCTTAATTTTTTGTTCAATTTTTAGTTGTGAGAAATGCAAAATAAAGGATGGTTGGATTTTATCTGCTCCATGTTAAAAATTTGAAAATCAAATTCTCAAAGGATCACTCACTTTGCATTAATTAATTATGTTATTAAATTATGTAATTTTTTATAAATTTTTAAATTAAAATCATAATATGATTATATATTAATTTATTACATCATTATCTTATACATATTTTTTAAATTATATAATTAATAAAATTTAAATTAGATATATAAAATTTTAATTTAATACTTAAAAATAAGTTATATAAATATGTAAAAAAAATAACATGTAAATTAATATGTAATAATATTGTGATTTTTATTTAAAAATGTAAAAAGAATTATATAATTTAATTAAATAAATAATAAATACCAATTTCATATTTTTTCTAATTTAAAATTTTGATTTCTAAATTTTAAAAATTAATGAAGATAAAATTCAATAACCCAAAAAAATCGAGAGATATTTTACATTTCTCCACGTAATTAGATATTCTTTTGGTAATTTCTAGGTACAACCTGGTATGACAACTTGTTCACATGGCTCAGTGACTGTTGTCAGATGGAGAGCTGAATGACCCATCATTTTACTTTAAGTAAATGAACTCATTTTGTAAATTTATCTAATTTTTTTAAGTTATTTATCATTTAAATGTAAATAATAATCATATAAAATCTCCGGTCTCAACAATTATTAAAACATATTAACAAAACATTATTTATATATATAGTTTACTAAAACACTTTAAAAAATAAAATATTTAATTAAAAATAAAAATAAATGTAAATATTTAATTTAAAATTTTTTAATTATAATAATCTAATTAAAAATTGAATGAAAGAAATTTTAGGAAGAAATAAAGTGATTTAATCTATTTTTTATTAATATCAAATAATCTTATCTCCTCTATACAAAAAATATTTAATTCACATATGTATTGAAAAAATTTTATATCAATATGTATTTGTGTAATTTTTATGAAATTTTTTACATCTTTTAAAAAAATTTCATCAAAGTGGTATCTTTTATATGAAAATAAAAAATTAAAAAGATTAATGCAGCTTTAACAGATGAAATACAATTATTTTATATGTATTTTTTACATATAAAATTTATACTATACTAAATATAAAAAATTATAAGATTTTTATATTAAAATTATAATTTTTAATACATACAAAAACATTATCTAAAATAATTTACTATAATTTTATTTTTAAATCGAATAATATTAACTCACGGGAATTATTTTACATGAAAATAGAAACAAACCTCTCTGGTCTGCGGTTCTCTGTCAACAAATCATAAAAAAAAAAAAAAAAAAAAAAAAAAAAAACAGATGGATAATTCTGGTTAAATTCTTTATGTAAAAAACCAGATGATTAGGAAATGAAAAAAAAAAATCCTTTTTACTACAAAATTAGAAAAAAAAAATGGAGTTCAAGCAAAAAGAGAAGTCCGGCCTTATCATAATCCAACCACCGACGAACAAACGGGCCAAAGAGCGCGATTTCTTGTCTCCTTTGCAGCCACACGCACTCAAAATCCAAAAACACCAAACCTCCCTTAAATTCTTTCACAGATCCGTAAAAAACAGCTGAGGTTGTTCTTACAACCTGTTCCTCAGCATCAAATCATATATCTATCTATATATGCATGCAAAAATAATCTCTCTTCATGTTTTCCTACGAAATTCACTCCTTCTGTACTCCATTTCGAGTAATGAAATCTCCATGGAAGCAAAGAGACACGAGGCTGTTGTTTTTTCTTCACTCGTACAGAAAGATTGGCTTCGTCCCACGCATTGTTTGTTCATCACTCAGCGACGAATCTTTCCCAATGCCAAAGCAAAATCAGGCAAGTTACTTTTCTCTCATTTTGTGTTTTATTTGTTTTTTAAAAAGTTGGGATTTTTATCTGATTCTTTCGTAAAATAATGAGGGTGCTTTTTTAACAGTTGGGTTATAGTTCTCCGGAAGAGTTGTTTGGCTTGGATGTGGAACTTAAGCCAAGGTCTCAACTTTTTCTATGTTTTTTGCTTCATTTGTAGTTACTCATAAATTTGGCGGTTTTTACTTTATGACTATGAATTTTCGGTTCATGCATGTAGCATTTTTTTTTTTTAAAAAAATTTACTAAAAGATTGATGCCCATTAAGGTAAACCACCATTTCCATTCATTCTGAGAATAAAGAAAATTCTATAAAATGAATCTAGCATTAGAAAACAAGGAGTTAGCAGCAAAGTTTTGTTGATGGCAATGCCTTAATTATCAAATTTTTGTATGGTTGATTATAGTGTTGCCTTAATATAAAGAGAATTGTTTTATGTTTAATTACATGAAGAAGGGTGTTTCCTTTGGGAAAAGTGACTTGACTCCAGTATTTTTCAAACTTTTCATTTTAGGAAAGCCAGTTCTCCTACACCCAAGCCAAGGTCCTGGTTTGGTCCAAATGGACAGTATATCAGAGAGTTACCTTGCCCAAGCTGCCGTGGAAGGGGCTATACTCCTTGTACAGAATGTGGAATAGAAAGATCAAGGTCAGACTGTCCAAAGTGTAGTGGAAAGGTATATGCTTTTGAAATTACATGCTATTAAACAACCCACAGTTATATACATGCCGTTATTTGAACAGGGATATACTTCATAATGATGATACATGTATTTTGCTTATCCTTTTTTAGCATCAAAACTTGTAGTGTAGTTCATCTTAAATTTTACTGTGCAACTTTTCGAGTTAAATAAATCAGTCACTCTGTAGCTCAGTATGTGTTTTAGTTATTGAGCGTTCTTCATGATGTCTTTTGCTTGCTATTTTACTAATATTTTTACCCGCTATGAAGCAATGGAACATAGAATTTTGAATAATGCTACATCCACATTGTCCACAACTACCATTCACAAGAACGCATGGTACAATCAGATTCAAATTTGCCTCACCTGCTTTAAAACAACTAGGACCAGTTTTGCTCAAACTCTGTCACCTACATAGCTGAGCATGGGGTTGTAAGAAAATGGCTGTAGGACTTCTTGAACTTCATATCAGCCCATGATAGTTAATTTAGTTTCTCCTTTTCTCTTCAACAGGGTACCGTGACCTGCCATCAGTGCTCTGGAGATTGTGTCATATGGGAAGAATCCATAGATGAACAAGCTTGGGAGAGAGCCCGTTCTATGTATATTTTGAGAAAATTAATTTCATTTTATTTCTTCTTTTCTGCTGTTGCATGTTGCTTGATTCTTGTCAATAACATATTGCATACTTGGTAGAGACAACAACCTTAGTATGAATTTGTAAATTGAAACCTATTTTTGTTTTCCTTATGTTCTTGAAATTGCAAATTGAAACCTGTTTTCTTTTCCTTTTGTTCTCGAAATTGCTAATCTTGTTTGAAATATTGCTATATCTAATGGTTGAGAACTTGTACCTATTGATTATTTGTTTAAAATTTCCTTTTCTTCTCACCCTTTTTTTAATTATTTTTTTTATACACATGCATGTTTCCTGAACCTTATATCAGATTCTCAAATAAGTTGTCTGTCAATGGAAGAGTAACATATATAGATATAGAATCTAAAATATTTTATGTGCTTCCTCTAACCAATCACGTACACACTCTTTTCAAAGGATATTGATTCAGCTTATTCATGTGAGTCATCATTATGTTGATTTTAGTTATGGTATTTGTTATTCTTCCCGCCTCCATATAAGTACTCTTCTTTAGATCTCTGTGAAATTCTTAGTGTCATATTCTTTATGCTGGTATATTTCATGATATAGTTGGAAACTCGAATTTTAAAGTAATGTTTACTTTGCTTCTATATCTAAATTTACTGTTGAAGAGTGGTTTTTGATGTGTTGTTCTGTCTTCCAGTTCCCCACTCAAAATGAAGGAAGATGATGAGGTTGATAATTTAGACATAAAGCTGGATGTGAAGAAAAAACCAAAGCGTGTTTACCAATCACCACCTCCTGAAGTTGGATTAAAGATTAGTCGTTCATTAAAAGTTAGTTGGCTGTTTAACCTTACCTAAAATGTATGGTATTGGATTTGACATGTGCTTATGTTTTGTATGAACTATGGCTGCTTTTATATATATATATATATATATATATATATATAGAGAGAGAGAGAGAGAGAGAGAGAGACATTCACACACACACACACGCGCGCGCACACAACACCTGCATTAACCACACAGATACATGAATGGATCTATTTATGTAATCAGATGGCAATTAGATGGTCTCATAGAAGGGTTCCTGGGAGCTAAAGTTGATATCATTTCTATGTTATCGTGTAAACATTAACATCAACTTTATTTTCTCTTTCCTGCAGACAAAGCATGTAAAAGTGTATGTAGTGCCTTACCTTTTTTTTTTTTTTTTTTTTGGTAGTAAAATATGTAGAGCATCTTAATGATAATATGGAAAGCGAATTCACATCTAATCATCTAATTCTCTTTGCTTGTAATTCATTATTGTATTGATATATAATAAAATGAAAATGTAATGTATCGATGATGAGGTCATAAATTTGATTCTATTTGTTTAGTTGAATGATTGCAGAGTCTCAATGCTAAAACTGGTCTATTTAGCAAGCGAATGAAGATTATTCACCGTGATCCCAAGCTTCATGCACAGAGAGTGGCTGCAATTAAGGTTAAAAATGACCACATTTTTATTTCATTGGAACTTTTCATATACGTTGATATCTCTAAGTGTTATAAAATGAACACAGGTTTTATATGTATCTCGCTGCTATTTTTGTTCTCATAGTTAATATTTAAAAGAAGCATCAACAATTAAGATTTACTTGACTTTAGATCTTTAAAAGGATGGTTTTCTTGGTGTTTTACTGTATTTTTTAGTTTTCCTCCTTATGCTTGAGGATTTCTTATCCTCTTTTTTTGTATTTTTCTCCTTCCTTTAACAATATTTCTTTTTCTATAAAAAAAAATTAAGATTACTTGATTTGATCTATATGACAATATCCAGAAACTAGAACAGTAGGAAAAATTCTTTCTGACATCTAAATTTTGCATTCTTATGTAAAGCAAAGCAAGTTCCATATACAGCATGATCTTATGATTCAAGGGTGCTCCTGAATTATAGACAAGTAAGTTTTTGAAATGCCTTTAAGCTGCCTGCTAGGTGAATAAGAAATATCATGAACCCTACGCATTTTCCTGTTCTCATAGTAAAAAACTGTATATTCTTGTTGGGAATTAAGAAATATACATAAAAACGGCATCAGTTTACTTGATATTGCACGAGACACTTGCTGGCTCGGGGGAGTAGTACATTGAAGCACAGGACTTTTGAACCACTGAATATTCCGCATAATGCATTGTATTTTGTGTATTGATTGTAGAAAACCATGGGGACTGTCACCGCAAGAAAGCGTGCTTCAGAAGCTATGAAAGCTTTCTTTAGTGATCCAGAAAACCGACGGAAAAGGAGCATTGCCATGAAGGGTCATTTTTTATACCCCTTCAGACTTTATTGCAGGCTCTCTTGATTGAACTTCAAAATCACTAATTATTTTTTTTCTGGTGCAGGAGTGAAATTCTACTGCTCCAACTGTGGAAGAGAAGGGCATAGGAGACACTACTGTCCAGAACTCAAGGACAGTTTGATCTATGGGCAATTAACAGCATGTGGGCTATGTGGGGAAAAAGGCCATAACAGAAGAACGTGTAGCAAGTTAAGGTTAAGCTATCGCAATGGTAGAGTTATAAAACATTATCGTTGTAAACTTTGTCGCCAATATGGCCATAGTCGCAGGACATGCCCTCGAGTAAATCCAAGAAGGGAATTGGCTTCTCGAAGACCATACAAATGCCGGCTGTGCCACAAAGAAGGGCACAATATTAGGACATGTCCAAGTAGAGTTATCATTAGACAACTCTAGGATTAATTATCCTTCTTGTGAACGTGGTCAATGAGAACTGGAAATGTCGTATATTTTGCAGTTGCACATTTTGTTTATTGGCAGAAACTCCCTCCCCAGCACTGATACCTCTATGGTAATTGCTGCTCACATCACATGACTACAATAGTGACTCTATTGGTTAAAGATTCTAAGTCAGTTTATGTTAAAATTCACTGACGTCACCGTTTGCTGGTGTATTCCTCAAATTATTGTCGTCCCACTTGCGTATCCATCTCTAAAACCGTGCTTTATGTTAGTGAAATGCTATGAGCTTGTGTTGAAATTCAAAACTATGATAGCTGGATTTGTTTGTTAGTTCATAAAAGACTAATGAATCATAACATTAGCATACATGGTTGGTCCTCAATTATTGTCGTATAGTTTGAGTAATTCCAGTTATGAACAGACAAGGTTGCTGCAGCATGCTCATCTCAGCAATTATTTGCAATTCACATGTATGCTACGGGAGGAGATTTACTCCCAAATGGGTTTCTAGACTGCAAAATGCTCATAAAAGCATTCAATTAGACATTTTAAAGCACCAATCCATTGGGATTTGCATGTTTCGATAACACAGCAACTTCTCCTCCTTTGGTGACTCCAAGCCAGGCAATCTGCTGCTATTGGAAGAGCACATATAAGAAGCAGCATTAGCAATTTCATTCTCAAAAAGCCCTCTAATTCTATCACTGCCTTCTTGTGGGGTTTTCACTTCATCTCCCTCGGATTCTTCATTCACAGAATTCAGATTCTTCTGCATCAGCTCTCTGAAAACTGAGGATTTCAGGAGAAGCCCTAATGCTGTTGGGGAAGAAGTCTTGGTGCTAGGGCTTAATGGGGTCATGTATTGGGAAATTTCTTGCTTCTTGATTGGGTTTAAGCCATCTACGGGAAATGGAGGGAGGCTGAAATTGGATGGCTCTATGGTTGCTTTGGGTTGAGTGAGGTTAGAGGATGTTGTAATGGAGTGAGGGTCTAGAATTGGCTTCTTTTCTTGAGAAGAAGAAGAAGGTCTTAGCCATCTGATGTACGTGCTCAAGTCAAAGTTTGTGACTGCATTTATGCCTCTGTATTCAATTGCTGCAATATCATATGCACGAGCAGCCTCTTCTTGTGTACCTAAAGAGAAAGAGCCAATTGATTTTTCAGTTTCCTTCAAGATCATCTTATTGAAGGCATATGCGCACACACACACACACATAATCAGGTCTTGTTGGAGGTTTGGACTTTGTCTATTTACATGATATTACAGTGTTTGGATTAGACCATGAAAATCGCTTATTTGCACCAAATAAGATTTTTAAAACCAATTTTCATAAGCTACGTTAGAAAAACTCATGAGCAAAAACTCTTGTAAATTCTAAAAAATAAAAAATAAATAATAATAATATAAATTTATATAAAATAAAAAAAAAACCTTATGCAGAAGCTCGTTTCACAGTGTTTAGACAAAAGAATAGCTTAAAAGCTCTTATTTAACTATACATCTATATGCAAAATAGTTCTTTTTTTTTAGAACACATTTACTTCAGTAGAGAATAAATGAAAAGCTGTTTAAGGTCTTTTTAAACTTTTTATCCAAAGAGGCCATAGAGTCGAATGGGGAAAATTGTGTTTATCAAAAGAAACATTGAGATTTCAGAGAGTGAAACTCACTGTAAGTTCCGAGGTAGAGGTACTTGTTGCCAAAGACTCTTCCAATCCTTGCTTCCCATCTGCCATTGTGATGGTGCCTGCAGTAAATCCAGAATTATAACTTTGGCATCATATATGTTCTTGTTAGCTACAAAAGGTTAATTAGTAACTAGTTCACCTTGCTACTCCTCTGTACTTTGATACCCCTCTGGAGAAACCACTGCTTCTCCTACAAAAATATTAGAAAAGCCATTAGCACTTGGGAGATACTGAAAAATCTCAGTGACAAGGAAAAATGGGATTAGTACCTTCTCAAAGAAGCAAGATATTCTTCTTTTGTTACAGTTTTCATTATCTCAATTTCTTTCTCATAATCAGATGCCTGTAGACATCATACAGACGTGTAAGGCCTTAGTATAATTTTAAAGAAAAAATATATTTATAAAATGAAATTGGCTCACAGTGATCTCACTGTGTAAGAAGGAGTGAAAACTTATCCTCTTTTACGGAATAAAGTCATTGTGAGTTAGTTTCATTATGTTAGCAGCACTACTCATTATTTCATATGGGACATAAAATGAAAAGAATTAATGTAGTTTTATGGACAATAAGTCAATAATCATACAGGGAAATTTGTGAAGGTTGATGTCCCCCAGTACTTGAGTGCAGCCAAGTCATATGCCCTTGCTGCAGCTTCTTCATCATTATAAGCCCCTGGAGAAGGATTAAATCTAAAAAGGTCAGTTTCCATTTATGATGTATCTTTATCCACTTACACAAAGAATAGTGGTTGAAATCAGTAGCTCGGTTACTCACCCAAATAAACTGCTCCATACCAGCAGCCAAGTCCAAATATTGCAAACAAAAGCACAATACAATGAACAAGTTGTGAGAAATCAAGAAAATCAAAATTAAAAAAAAAAAAATGAGCCAGTGAAAATGTACTAAATGAAAGTGTACTTCAACATGTACCTTGCTTTCCTTTCTTCTTCTGAGTTGGATTCCAGGTTCCTTTGTCCCACAGATGAGCTTCAAACCTTCCAGTCCACCTATGTCTGCTTCACCAAAAGCAACTACACTTAGTTTCAACTCACTAATCAACCAATGACATTCATTAAGAATTAAATTGTCACCTATGAAGTATGCACATTCACATGGAAACGTGACACTACATGAATACTAATTAAACTGACAAATACGGTAATATTCGAGAGTCTGAAAAACAACACATATACTACAAAAACATAGATATTAAGAAAATATATAAATACATATATAGTATGTGAATATAAAAATTTAGAAACTCCCAAATTTTGAATTTTTTTATTATTTAGAGTATTGTTCATGTTCATTGGATTTCAGAATTGACTGATAACAGACCTGCTAACGCCGCGAAACCTTGAGCTTCTCTTCACAGTGGCGGAGTTGGATTGATCACCTTGTGGCTGCTGCTGCTGCTCATTGCCGCCTAAAACAGCCATAGACGAATCTCTCCGCCGCCTCCTGATGCACTTATTCACATTATTCTCACCTTCCATCACAATCAACCTATGACTTCTTGGGTTTAGTTCAGATTTCACAGAGACAAGCTGATCCATTTTACTTTTTGTTCAAGGAAGCAAGGGCCAATACACCACAGTTTATGGTATGCTTTTGCTTGGAGTGAGAATCAGTTTCAAGCTCCTAACTATAGATATATACTTTCAAATTTTGTTTTATACTTGGGTTGTACTTTACCCGTAACAACTGCCTTTTTGGAAGAATGACAAAAATGGCGATCAAAATTATGACCACAAGACAAAACTAAAACTGTTGACCATCCCACAGGACAAGTAGGAGTCGTCACTGGAAGTCTGGTTTTTAGAGATATGAACAAAAATTATCCTGTTCCACTTAGGATGTTTTTGTTGAGGATTATCCTAAACAATGCTTGATGAACATTACGATGTCAAAAAAATACTTTTATGTGAAGTGATCAGTTGAGTTTCGGCTGTCGAAAACCTAAGACCAAATATTATGCTTAGGTTTATACGTAAGAAGTAACTGACAGAATATTTTCTGAGAAAATTAGAGAGAAAACTCAGTCAAAAATATAACCTTCAATTTTTAGTTTTTGTTTTTTTTTATTGAGATGAAGGATTCTTAGAGTTAGGTGTAAACGTAACAAATTCATAGGAATTTCAAGTTTTATTAAGCCAAGTTTCACACTAGATTTTAAAACACGACAAGAAGATGAGGATCAAACTTCCTTATCAAAGTTAAGGGAGTGGTTGCTAGCACTCCAAAAGTTAAAATGTAGGAGTACAATACGTATTGTAATATGTAATTTACCATCATATTATTTATCATCTAAGTCAATAATTGATTTTTGGATGTGCAGTGAGCTCATTTACTCAAGAAAATCAAAATGGTTTTCATTTTTATTAAGGACACTTGAGAAGAATATGCCTGAAATTCAGAATTATTCCATAAAACTTAACAGATAATTAAAAATAAATTTGCAAAATAGGCGAATCAAATGTGGGCATAACTTTTGGTGGATGAAGAAGAGAAGACAAAAAAACTGGGCTGCCTCCTACATAATGGTCCAAAATATTATTGGAAGATTTTTGTTTTCTTGGAAAACTACTCTTGAATCTTCTGTCTTCTGTCGATTATGGGGACAAAAATAGTGTCATTTATGAAAGTGTTTGTGTTTAATCCTTAGTAATTTTAGTCGACAAATTTGCCTGTTCTTGTCAGCTTGTGTGGAGTTTCATTTTGTCACTTTTTTATAGTGGAAAATATCCTCTACGGATCAAGAGGTATAATTCCTATGGAAACAGTTACCAGATGAAAGAAATGATCCATTTTAACCAAAGGATTTAAAGATAGTTATAACGATAGTTACAAGTCGTGATTACAGTTATAATTATAATTAATAAAATTGTAGGTAAATACGATCATTATAAAATAAAATTGTGAAATATTATGGTTATAGAATAATCTACAACAATAATATTGTGTGCAGTACTTATATTTATTTACAAGTAAACTTTAATTTAATTACAAAAGATATTTATTTAATTAAATCCTAAAATAATTGTAAAATCCCTTATGTTTCAAGGTCTAATTAATCAAACATTTCCTATATATAATAGTATCAAAGCTTTTTCACCCTCTTCAAGTTATAAAAACTTAGAAGTATGACCCCTAAAACCTTCCACACAAATATATAATAGCTAACTGAACCTCAAGTTATAACATAATTATAAATAATATAACATAAGGTTAATATCTTATTATAAATATCATCATTCTTCTTTTTACTCTATTCCAACTCATTAACATTATACAATTCTTATAAATCAATTCTTATAAATCACCAGCACATGCATATTAGAACATAAGGTTTATGAACCTTTTTGTTTTACGCTGTAAATTTTTGTGTAAATTTATGCAAACTATAAGTTTTCTATAGTTTCTGATATTATTTGTATGTATAAACATATACAAACTTTTTATTTAATATTCAAATCTTTTGCCTCTTTGTATGGAGAATGTATACTTTTTTGGCCACCTACATTGTTTTCCACCTATTCGCATTTGAACCCAGCATTTGAACCCAACCTTAATGAATTAAAAACATGTACTCAAAGTTATGGAATATGGATGCAATAGAAAGAAAACAAATTGTACAAGACTTTCTAGCACATTTGAAACTCTTGTATAACCCTAAATTATTTAACACAAAATTCTCTAAATCTATTTTATTTATGAACTCTGGTAAAGTGCACATTAGTTAACTTATAATTGGTTGGAATATAATGCTTTTATGTTACAAAACTATTGGCTTAATTTATTTCCTTGTAAACACAATGCTTAAAATTTAAATTCATTCCATCAAAATAATATTATTCTTTGTCAACATTTTTAATGGTGTAGCGAAATATATCTTAGAATTTTCCCCTCTCTTTAATATTATGCGTTCAAACACAGAATATTATGTTATAACTTATCATTCTTGCTATTAAAAGAAAAAATAATATTTTGTTTATATATAATTAATCATATTCATAGGAAAATTTTGTAAATTTCATTATTATATTTCTCATGAAGTCATCACAAAATTCGCAAGGGCTAAAAACTAGTATATAATCAAATATATTTCAAATTTTTAGAGAGAAATATGATTGACTAATAACATTTCATCAACTCAAACTTGTATTCTCATTTGAAATCATAAAATATATATTGTTAGTCATATATAGGTGTCCTAGAATCAATTTGATTGGAGCTCTATTGCATCTATGACTGAGCGATCTGTCAATTTGGATAATAAAGGTAGATTATTCATCTTAGAATGCATATTGTGATCATATTGATGATTTATGTATGAATAAGATGAAGCTCATGGTGAGAAGTCTATTTGATCAATCCTATAAAGGGTTATGGGATTGTGAGAGTGATCTTAAATGGATAACTTCTGTACCAAAATGACACTAGTCGAG
>JANHAO010011171.1:0-17197 GCA_026873985.1 Saraca asoca | reverse complement strand
TTATTATAATATGTATCACTGTATTTTATAAATATTATATTTTATCTTTTTTAAATTTAGAATATATTTAAATTTTTACAAAAAATATTGTAGATTGCATCAAATTCTCTTTTATGTTACTCTGAATCAAGGAACACATTTTTTTGCAACAATATATATGAATAAAAATAAAAGATAAAAAAAACAACTTCACTTTCTCTTTGTCCTTCTGCCTCTCTCACTCCGGCACTCTCTCTCCCTGGCTCTTCCTCTCTTTCTCTCTTTTTCGATTGGCTCTTTCTCTTTCTTCTCTTTCTCGATGACTTTTTCGGCGTTCCTTCGGCTTCCTCTGCTTCCGGAGACGCGGATGGCTCCGTTTTGAAGCTGTTGTTTGTGTTACGGCGGCTTCAGTGGACTGGCAACTTCTATAGGTAGTTGTTTTCCTCTTCGGTCGGTAAGACCCATCTTGAGCTTCCCCATGACTAGTTGAGCTCAGTTGCTTTTCAGAGTCCCTGTTCAGTTGAGCTTCCCCACGGCCAGCTGAAATGGAGCTCGGGCATGAAGAAGAGGTAGTGTGTCACTATGCAATTTCCGCCCTTTTCCCCTTAGTTTTGTGCGGAAATTTTCCCAATGGGTCCTACTACTTTTTTTCCACCCATCTTCCATTCTTCTCCCCACTTCCATTCCAACCAAGCAAAGGAAATTGCCTCGTAATTTGTGTAGAATGGGAATTTCCTCTCTTTTCTACTCCATTTCCACTCAACCAAGCAGGGTGTAAGTAGTACTCCTGATATATGTGCATCGTTAAAAGCCATGTAAACATTAAAAAAATATTTGTAAGTAGTAAATGAAAGTATTGTTTTTTATATAAAAGTTAAAAAAAAATCATAATTATCAAATCTTTTATTTATAATTAGATGTAAAATATTATTGACGATCGATTTTGATAATCGATCAATTAAAGATTTTTATTGATCAAACTATTATAAGAAGTATGAAAATGCAAGAAAATAGTAAGAGTAAAAAGAACAAAGTGAATACAGAGAAATTTTAACATGGTTCGATTAAGGTCAGTATGACCTTTACGTCCACGATGGTTTGTATTTATTGTTATGCTGTTATTTCTCTGTTCAGATTAGTAAAGTAACAATACAAGTATTCTTTCCCTATTTTGATAAAGTTTCTATATGTCTTTTTTGCTCTCTATGTTACAATGAATTTTCTTCCTATTTATATAGGTAATGAGAGAACAAGTGTAATTTGATAAATTGTAAAACTATCATTTTCGCTGTTGTGGGTAATAAATGCTAGGCGTCGAACAATAAATACTGGACAAATCATTGTCAGTTTTTGGGATTGATTTGTTGGTTGGAAGTGTGTCTCAGACTGCTAACTGGACTTTGACATTCTGTACTTATACTTGGGAGTAGCTCACTTAATGACCTGGGATCGCTTGACGTCTCGAGATCATATTGGATGACCTGCTGGTTAGTTCCTGCAACCTCATTTCAAAACAAGTCAGACCCTTTTTCATTGAACTGGTCCGTTAGACCCCTACCAACCTATTTCATTTGTTCCAAAAAATATCCATAATAAATCTAATTAAATAAAAACATATTAAATGAGTGTATTATCGTTATATAATAGTGAGAGAAGTGAATCATGACTATCAGATCTTAAAAATAAGAGCTACATGATTTTATATTTTAATTTTGACAATCAATAAAAAATCTGATAATCATGATTTATTCATCTCATTCTCATATAAAAATAATATTTTCATATGATATATCTAATATATACACACGCAAGCATAATTGAATCTCTTCTCACTATTCTAACAAAAATATTATGTCCTCGTTATAATGGACCATATACTTTTATAGTAAATAAAAATCTTAAATATAATTTTGATCTCTCTAAAATATAAATGTATTATTTTGATTTTCTAATTTAGGATACTTAATTTTGATCCTCTAAATATTTCAATTAGTTTAACTTTTTTTCCTTTCATTATATTTTTATCAAATTACTAATGAAAAAATTAACATGAAGTCAATTGAAATGTTTTATTTATTGTGATATACTTTTGTACTCTGATTAATTTATATATACTGACTATTATTTTATTTCTTTTTCAAATTGTTATATTTATAAGAAGATAATATCTTATCATTTTCTATCACATACATATAAATTAGAGTATAAATAATATATCACATTTAATAAAATCATTCATCTTAATTTAGTATTAGTTTTTCTATCAATAATCGAACAAGAGAATTGTGATAACATGACATTATACATTCAAACTCTCGTGTTATCGTTGTGCCAAAAGGGCAAAAAAAAAAAAAAAAAAACCACGAACAGATGGCAAGATTTGTGAATATGATCATTAAATAATTGTGGAATCATCAGTGCGTCAGCTACCTGTTTATTTTCTGCATAATTAATAGCCAATTTGCGTCAAAGATACTATCGGTCGGCAATTAGTGGGCATGAAAGCTTTCCCCATTTAGCCAAAAGAAAACATTATAAAAACATTTAATGGGACAGCTTAGGGACTAGAATTAGCCACTTTGGAGGACTCTAATCATGTTTCTTTATCCAAAATTTAAGGTTAATTAAGAAAAAAAAACATAAGTGTTTCTTTTGATTTCGTGACTTACTGAGTGACGTAATACCTTATAAAATAAATATAGGAGAAGATTTGGGATTTAGCCACTTGGCTTCCACAAGATTTAGGCTGTGACTTGGAGCTACCAAATAATTAATTAAAAATTGCTAGTAGTTACATTTTTTAATTGAGCCCACTGACGACTAACGAGCGACAAAAATAGTTTCCTTCAAGATATACACAAGTGTCGGATCAGGGAATGATTAATTAGGCACTGCCCAACACTTTGATTTGACTAATTAAAATATAAAGTTTATGACAATAACTGGTATATGTTATAATGCATTGTTTAAGATTCCACAATTAGAGCAACCGGGCCAACCAATATCTTCCATCCAGACCACGTGATTAACGACTTTGGCTTATTTTTCATGAAATGTAGATCCCTTGATTTTTTTTAAAGAAATTTAGAATTTAAATGTAAGAGAAAAATATAGATATTTTTTAGTAAATTAGGTGTAAAACTGTGAATTTTTATGAATATTAGTTATGTCTTTTTTAATTAAAATAAATTAATAACGTAAGAAATTAAAAGAATCGAATATATAAAGTGATCACTCCTAATTAGCCGATTAATTGAGCACGTAAGTAGCGAAAGGTGAAGAAGACCTTCATGGGCTACGAAAGGGAAATTCTCGCATGCATATTATAATATTTGAAAGTAAATTATGTCAGCAAAAATAAACAAAATAGTGTGTTATATATAAATCATATACGTAATCTTTTGAATAAAAATAGAGAAAAATTTAAACTAAGATCAAATAAAAAAAATAGATTTGAGCTTTCCAACTAAAAAAGTAAGTGAAAGTAATTTTAAATTTGAAAACATGGAATTTGATGACAAAAAACTTACAGATAAAATTTTTAAATGAATGTATGATTTACATGTGATAATTTCTTTTAGATTTGGGTAAAAAATAATTACAAGTAAATAAATTAAATGTTAACGATGCATACTGTAAATTATTTTTTTTTTAATATTTTAAATCACATATGAATATATTAAAAGATAAGATCATAATAAAAGTGTAATTCTTTTTTTCTTAAATGCATATAGTGTTAGAAAGTAATTTATATTTACTTTCTTACAAAACTATTTTCATAAGAAGAATAGTTTTTTTTTTTTAACTCTTTTTATTTTTTGATTTGTCTATAATCAGATATGATGACATGCAAGTTGCTTGGATGAGCTCCAATGAAAACTTCTTTATCTTCGTCTAATGGCTTGGGTTAGCTATATATCCACAAGCTCTTTCAATGATATTTCCCATTTGTATTATGTTATACGGTTAATGGCAATTGATCAATGCATTATGAAGCAAGCTACTTACACCCTAAGCATCTTTTCAGATATAATTAATATTTTCCTAAAAAAATTAAACACACCATTTTAGAGAGAGAGAGATGTGGGGTTGCATTAAGATTACCATCCCATGATTCTCTTTCTGAAGAGTAAGTCAAAAGGTAAGAAATGGCAAATGACATGTACAAGCAAATTGATCAACAAGAAGACAAGAATAAAGAAAGAAACAAAGACAATTATCTGTGAAAAATAAAAACAACAAACATTTCATTATAAAGGAAAAACTACTACCTACACCCACATGGCTGGGTTGCCACGATGATTAAATAATTTTGTTCTTAATTATAGCATGAATTAGTATAAGATGAAATTCAGATTGCATTAGATTGATACAAAAGTGTTTCTGAAATTTTTTATTTAAAAATACTTTGAAGTTAAAAAAGATAGCAAAAATATTGCAATAAATTAAATATAGAAGGACATTAATCATTTAGAAGAGGCAAGATAGGTAGAATCTCTAGCTACAAAATCTATTGGACCACTAGACAAAGATGGGCTTATTAATATGGAGGGTAGTACTTGCTAGTAGTAGTAGCATCAAAAAAGGGTTGAGTGGTATAATGGGGTTCTTTTTTTTTTTTTTTTTGGGAGGGGGGGGGGGGGGGAATGATTTCTCATAGAAAAAGAAAATAAAGGGAAGGAGGAAAAGTGGACTTGAAGATAATGGTGTCAGCTGTCTGATATGGTAGTGGTGTTTCTTTGAAATATTGAGAGCTGCAAAGTTAGGCCTTGTGATTAAGATTTCAAGGATGATTCACCATAAAGTTTTTCCCTTTCATGTTTCTTGTTCAATTATTCAATGAGGACTCTACAAGTCTAGTTATGTTGTCTTTAACAACGTGAACAAAATTTCAAGCTCTAATTTTGAATTGTAAAATAATATATATATATATATGTACACATATATAATATTGCAAGAGGTTCTTACGATAGAGATGTAAATACAATAATTTAAATATTTTATTGAAATGATTGGTTGAATTAAAGAGAAATCACTTTAAATAAGAGTTGTTGAGTAAGACAGTTGAAATAATAAAATTTATATAAAGAAAGAGAATCCGAAGAGAAGTTAAGAAAATGTCATAAAAATATAAAAGTCAAGATAATGATTCTCTGAAACTAATTTGAGGATGAGAAGGTTAGAAATTTTAATAATTATTTTAATGGAATGACCGAAACTCTGTGAATTAATAATAATAATAAATTCTAATATTCATATTTAAAGGAATCTAATTTAAATTAATTTACTTATATATTAACTTTTATCAATTTAAAATTCTGTTAAATATGGAAACGACAAACCAAGTGAATACCAGAAGTCAAATGGAGCAATGGTTATGCTAGATAAAGTAAATGGCAAGGAAGAAAGGCCACCTTGTCTCTTCAACAACACCATTTCATAGTGTGTTGAATGACTGCTCCGCCGCCCTCAGTATATATTATAAGTTATATTTTTTTTATTAATTAACTAGGTAATTATATTTTCATCAATAAAATAAAAAATATTACGTTATTATTAGCTCATTTTTTAATTTTAGTATTTAATTAAAATATATATGTCTAATTTAGTTTTTAGTAGTTGTATAATACAAAATTTATATAAAAAATAATATAATAAATCAACATATAATAATATTATAATTTTTATTTAAAAATTTATAAAAAATTACATAATTTAATAAGATGATTAATTAAATAAATAATAAATATTAATTTCAAATAATATATAGTTTAAAGTTTTGATTTTTAATTTTTTAAAATTGATGAAAGATAAAATCCAAATATCTTAAATTCAAAAGAATATTTTATATTTTTTTCCTTCATCATATACTAAAGCTATTTGGAAAAAGTCACCCTTGCTCCAAAGATATCTTCAAAAGGACATCCATTGTTAAAATAGTAAGGCTTACGGGTATCAATTAGTACCCAAGAAGCATTAAAAGGAAAATAAAGCACTCCGCTTCTAGAAGTCAGAAAGAAAAGTAAGCGAATAATTAAAATATCACCATAATTATAATTCTGGAAATTTCTTTCAACACTTTTTGGAATTACCCAAAAAAAAAAAGCATTTAAAAATACTACTACCCATAATAAAAGATATTATTAATAGAAATAGTTATTATATTCCAAATCATATAAAATATGAGTGATAAACCAAACCAAAAATAATGAATTAAGGAATTAATTATGTAAAATAAGGGTCCATGTGATGGCTGATTCTGTATCATCACTGCAAACGGCAATATGTTCAGTGCATATGCATTTCCAATTTGTGGTTCGCGATTTCTTTTAATCACAAACCGCCACTTCTTTTTCAAGCCAACCGTCATTGTTTCTGCCCTTAACATATTAATCAATTTGGATTTAATTAAAAAAAGAGTTAGCTAAAGCTCCAATTAAAAATGATATCAACAAGTCATAAGATGGGTGATGGATTAAGAAATTAATTATTGATTACTTAAGTATTAATTAACGAACTGTTGTTGTCTTTCTCTGCACCGCATATTTGTAAAGTACACGTGGCTAACTCATACGAAATTAAGTACTCCTACTATCACAGATATGTACCTCTTACCCCACCCCAGAAGGACAAAGCAAGTAATTGAAAATATTAATAGTTGCATATATTTTTGATATTTTCACACGTTAAGAAAAATGTGAGCCCGCGTTATATGCACGACACGTGTGAGAAAAATAAAATCTATAAAGAGAAAGGCATAGAGAAATGGAGTATTGACTTTCAATTTGTTTCTTGAGAGTCCAGGCATTGAACTATTAATTATTCTGTCCTACAAAATAAATGACGTACGACTTTAGACTTTTGGGGCAGAATTATTGAACAACGTGGATCCCCCATGCCAAAAATAACTCAACACCTTTATAAACAAACAAGACACTTTTTATTTATTTATTTATTTATTTTTCAATATTATCCGCTTATCATGTTGATGCCTTCCCAACAATCTCATCACAGCTATTAAGTTTCATATTCCGCATCTATTTTCATCCTCCATTTAATAAATTCTAATGATATCAGTTTATTATTTTATTCTAAAAATTATAAATTTTAAGAAAGAGAGTATTAATTTGTAGATAATAAATGAATGATTTTTTTTTTTAAATTACTTTCATCTTTGTGAAACTGTGGTGATAAATTCCTGTCATTCAAACAATGATTATAATTAAACTATTTTTTTTATAAATTCAATTTTAGATAAATTGAATTATAAACTGTTAATGATTTCATGCGAAAGATTACCTCCTCCTAATTTTCACATAAAAAAGAAACATTTAACATCAAATACATTATTTCACAATTCCCTTCCAGCAAAAAGCTTCCTTTTAATTTTAATACTCCAATTTAATCACCAATATGCGTTTTCTTATAATAAAAATACGAACTTTCTAGTTTCAACAACCATAGTTATAGAAGAGAAGAGCAGGTATTGCAAGGAGAAACTTTATCTACATATTCTATTTTTTTACAATTCTTTTACAGTATGCGAGAATCGTGGGACTCAAAAATAAATATTTAATTTTTATTTTTATCTCTCTTTTAATAAAATAAAATTTTTTCTAACTCATGCTCATCCCAAAATATTTTAAATGTAAATATTAAGAGTTAAATATGAGAATCGAAGATGATTTTACAATATCACAGAATTTAATCGATAACATAGAAATTTTAAAAAAATGACTATTACATTTTATTAACATTATTTTAAAGATGTGAAAACAGAGTCGATCTTATGCAGTTTATGAATTAATAATGAGATTTTGACAATTAAAAACAGTAATGAATCAAAATAAAATGATGGCTTTGTTGCTCTCAGTGGAGCCTGCCACCACATAATTTTCACTTTGGTAAGAAAGAACCTGCAATTCATTGCGTCAAAGGACAACGTTTCGGAAACAATTCGTTCACTTTACCTTCCTGCACTTATGGCAAATAATTTTTCACTTTATAATAATATTGAAACTTTATTATTGATGTTTTACTATATTTTTTATAACACAAATGTTTCCAAATCATAATTAAATCAATTTTAAAAATAATTTTTTTTCTTATTTAATAAAATACAAGAATTAATAATGTTAAAATTTTAAAAATTACTATAGCACGCATTTATGGGTAAAAAAAGAACGTAACTTCAAATGGATCGGCATGTCCCACACACGTACACCTCGTCAGGCGTCACCAATTACCGTCTACCATTTAAACATAATTATCTGTGGGTTTAATTCTTTGAAATTCATTTTGGACTTCTTGGTGTCCTGCATATTCTAAAAAAAGAAAAGAAAAGAAATGTTTTGGATATATATTTACAGTGTGCACGTGTAGCTCGCACAATAAAGATAAGTCCGTGAGCTCTCTCTCTCTCTCTCTCTCTATCTCTCTCTCTCTCTCTCTATATATATATATATTATGTCATCATACGACACAAATCTATTTTCTATTTAAAAAATTTTATGGTACAAACCTATTTTTTTTTATTGTATGTCATACAACACAGATATGTGCTATGAATTTATTTGAATTTTTATTTGATGATAAGATTTTTTTTTGTTATTATATATTTTATAATTTTTCATTAATAATTATAAATTTTATATAAAAATAAAAAAATTTGAAAGAATTTCTATGCAATTTTAAATAATAAAATTGTAGTTTTTTTTGTTTGTGACACATAAGTTATCTGTAAATTTGTAATATTTTTGTGAAAAAATTGTAAGATTTTATATAAAAAATTATAATTTTTATATTAGACTTTCGTAAATTCGCAGAATCTTTAAATATTTATTATGAGTTTTTACAAAAGTATAACAAAAAATCATAAAAACTATAATTTGTTATATAAACTTTTGTAATTTTTTCACAAAAATTTTTAAATATGTACTCATTTTGTGTATAACAAATATATAAAAAAAATTAGAACTCAATTATTTAAACTTGATAAAAAATTTCTTAAAAACTTTTACAACTATTTTGAATTTTTATACTTTTCACAATTTTCCTTTTTTGGTTAAGAGTTGTACCTTTTTTACAAAATCCAACCATCATCTTTATTGCACGGACACCGGAACGTAGACACGGGAATATAGGGATACGGACACAGGAACACGATATTTTCAGAAGTATCGGACTATTTTTACATGATAAATGAAGTGTCGGTGTCGAGAAGTGTCGGAAACTTCCGTTTCCGACTATATGAAGTGTCGGTGCATCGTAGTCTTTAACTATTTCCCCCAGTTGCCTTTTATAAAGCATGAAACCAATAATAGCACGCTGCGATTGTGCGTAATTATTTCATTGAAAGTCTGAGAATTTTTACTTAATAATTCAATAGAAAATTTAACTCCGTTGAGTGTTTTTATAATTAAATTATTATAATTTAAAATATTAAAGAAAATAAATTAAATATAAATATAAATTTTAATGAAAAAAATAATATAATAATTAAAACATTCAATCTCTTTGAAAATCAACTCTCCGTGAAATTACCCATATTTGAAACCGTTACAACTTGGCAATCAAGTTTTCCTCTTTAAAAATTATGATATAGGTGTCTAAAATCAAGTGTCGCAAGTTCTCTTGTATGATGTTAAAAAAATGAGGATTTGTACCGGAGAAGCCTCCTCTTTATCTATATGTATACCATATTCCTATTTTGTTTTTGACTTAAAATTCCGTTTGCTGACTGAGAGGACATGGTATGATGGAGATGCTCTGAATAGGCTGATAATTTTTCTTCCCTCTTGTAAAAGAATAGCTTCCATGGATGAGTTTTGGGATGCCATAGAAGCAGACTTAGTGAAGCTGGGAAGGAAGATTTGTCACATTTTTCCTTAGTTTCGTTTCTTACCATTTACATTTTGGATTCAGAGAAAAGGATACACAAACAAAGGACAAAAAAAAAAAAAAAAAAAAAAACACAAAACCAAGAAAACAGAAACAGAGTGTGTTGTAGCCCCCTCAAGAAAAAAATAACAAAGGGCTCAGAAACACAGAGGCAAACAGATTGAGATTAGAAGAGAGAACACAAATCACGCATTCACCAAAAGAAAGATCACCTAGTAATTCCACAGCAAACTGCCAAAACTATCTGCAATTTCAATTTCTGGAACTTTCAGTTCATCAGCGACATATCCATCGCAGTCTTCCATGCTCTGAAACCATGGCGGCTGATAAATCCCCCAGGCATCCATTGAATCCATCAACACAAACTCCTTTCCAAGTTCCAGTGCCTCGTACTCTGCTTCTAACCTCGGCAACTCTGTGATCTCGCTCAGTTCATCGGACCCGGTCGACAAATCCATCGCCGAAACCAACGAAGCCAGCGAAGCAGACGACGACAATGTCGAACAAGCCGACGACGACGAAGGCAAGTCAAACTTATCCATCTGAGCGGCTTTGGCCGCCGCCGCCTGGACATCTCGCGGGGCCAGCGAGACAGGACGAGGAAGACAGTGCGAAAGTTCGGGGAAGTTAAGAATGGCGGAGTTGCCTTTGATGCTCAGCGCAGCGACGTCGTGTGCTCTGGCCGCCATTTCAGGGGTCGGGAATGTTCCGAGCCATATGCGCGATTTCTTGCGCGGCTCGCGGATTTCAGACACCCATTTGCCCCAATTCCGCATTCGAACCCCGCGATAGAGAGGATGCTTGTTGGAGTCTCGAATGCGTTTGGTCTTCTTGGACTGTGAGTCCTGTCGTTTAGCCTCTGGAAGTGCGTTTCGTC
The DNA here is from genome assembly GCA_026873985.1 of Saraca asoca. NCBI lineage: Eukaryota > Viridiplantae > Streptophyta > Magnoliopsida > Fabales > Fabaceae > Saraca > Saraca asoca. The sequence goes on along the minus strand of JANHAO010011171.1, from coordinate 6,441 downwards.
GTGATGGCGAAGAAGGTGAGGTTGGCGGAGACGAAAAGGAGTTGGAGCTGCTTTCGGTTTCGGAATTCTGAAGCTCAGTAGTCATTGTTATTGTATTCCTTAGAAAACGATAGCGTTTTGAGGTTTGTTTGAGGTTTCTGTACAAGCTAAAAAGAGTGAGACATCTGATTGAAGCTTCCTATATGACCAAACAAAATGGAAAAGAGAGAGAGAGGGAGGATGAAGAGAGTGAAATTTGATGAGCTATGGATGTTTTCTTCCATCACTTGAGAAGAAGCCATAGAAGGCTTATAAAGGTTGATGAGGGGCCCACAAGAAAATGGGCCATCCTGATACAATGTGCGGTCCAGAGTCGGCCTGTTGTGGCAGGCAATTTTTGATCTTTGTAACTGTTGATTTATCTGCGTTGAGATGAGTAGTTTAGTTTAGTCCCTTTTTGTGTTGCAATTTGGATATGTGATGGTGATGATATGTGTTTGGTTGGTGGGATTTGTATTACTTAATGGATGAGGCCGTAGGATTCTGCGTATCTGTATTTTTATGCTCCATATACCCTAACATACCAATTCTCCTACTTCTACCATCACACCGCTCCTCCCTCCCACCAAAAATAGAATCTTATTATTATTATTATTTTTATATAATATCAACAATTTTCAATAAGTACGTAAGTTTAGAGGTGGGTCTTTTGTATACATCATCTAAACTCCATAAATTTATATTTTGTTTTTTTCTCAAATTCTAAGATCTTTTTTTTTTTTTTTTACAATTGTCGAATCCATTCTCCTTTAAATTGGAGTCAAACTATACTATTTTTTTATTAGAAACTATTATTTATTTCATACTAACAGTAGAATCTGAATTAAAATAGTTCTTCTTTCAAACTATATGCTTAAGTGCACAAAATTAAATACATCAGTAATTTTTGTATGATTATTTTTTTGAGTTAAAGACGGATGATACTAGCACTCTTCTGCTAAACTCACTTTCACTTTGGCTTATGTGTTGTTCCTACATTATTAATATCCATTCACTGGATAGACGTGATTATACATAACAAACTTCTTAAAAATTGATTCACAAAATGACAAACTCCAACCTACCTATTTTCTCAATTTTAATCCTCTCTCTCTCTCTCTCTCTCTCTCTTTATTATATTGAAGAAAAATATATACATAATTTTTGTATGCAATAAGATTCAATTTTTTTAATATATAATGAGACTTATAAAAAATTTTGTATTTATTTCTTTTCAATATAAAAAAATAACCAGAATAAAACAAGGGAAGAATATAAATTCTCATCTCCTTCCTAATATCTAATCCAACAAATGCATGTGGGTGCCTTAAAACCTACATAGTAAGAGCCAACAATGATTTGGGCTTTTGAACCTTTCTTTTATATCTTCCCGACCTTTTACTATGTATATATTTTATGCCCCTCTATTTTCATTTTGGCCTTGCAAGCTAATGGATCTTTGTTAAATTGCTGGGATCTGTTACAATAGAAAAAAAAAAAAACTACATATAATAATTATTTGAATTTGGATATTTTAATTTCTTAAAGAAATTAAGAATATTAATTTTAAAAAAATAAATTTTATTATAATGATGAATTTCATTAAAATAAAATAATAGATTTTAAATCTTTATCTCCAAAAATTGAAAAAAATTAACAAGATAAAAATTTGAAGTCGGTCATGTTCTGGCAGTAGTCGTACGCGGCATCTAATCACCGTGGTGCCCTCACGGAATGAATCCCACTGGGCTCAGGACACGTGTACCCATGAGAACAGCTATCAGGGTCCAACATATGCACTTATAAGGCCACATAACAAAGTGTGACATTTCTGTATCAAATTTATCATAGGGCCCCCCTTTCTGCTGAGATTTGACACAATACAAATCCTTGCAATTTTAGGATGCCAATTATTGTATTAGAAAGGTACATTACCCTTACCAACATAAAAACGCTATATAATTTATTAATTCACAAGTAAAAGATTCGTATAAAACAGACATCATGGTTGGCATGTTACCTTAGGCCATGTGACTGATGTCGTTAACAACGAATACTAGTTTGTCCTTAGAGTGGTTGTGTTGATTAACGTACGTTCTTTGTTTCCAAAATAAGAAAATGTTGAAATTGTACCTCCCAGATGAGCTGTTGATCGATAAGTATTTGGTCCCATAGAATGCTTTTTCAAGCTACAGCTCTTATTATTGTGTATATAAATCCATCTACAAATTCAAAACTCTTCGAACTGATTAATAATGGCTGCCACACATTTGGATTAACAATGGCAATAATCAACCCTCATATTCAAACAACCCGGGCCATCTTGATTAAAAGACTAGCTAGAGGCCCGACAGAGCTACTCCTAGAAGGATAAGATATGTCCAAGTTTCTGCTCCAGAATTCCCAAGGGAGGTCATTACACAGGTATATGAAAGCCAAGATACCCTTCATTTGCTCTAAATCATTCACTATTCTCTTGTCGTTAAGCTTTTGGTTTATAACTTAACGCCATTACGACAACAGTATGTAACAATCCTAGTCATGAACATATCTTGATCAGCATATCATTTCTGGGGATATGCGTTGCAGATCCCACGTTCAAGGTTTCCTGTAATTCTATCATTTGGTGCCACTTTTAGCAAAGAGTAATACTATGTAGCTCCTATTGAATTATTTAATCTTACTCGCTCACTCTACACCTTTGACAAAACAAAGTTTGAATAGGCAACATCCGATCCGCCAATAAGAACTCTACTCACCATCACATTTCTGATAAGATTGGTAACAAAGCCTAATAATATCTTTCAAACTTCAACAAACCTGAAATGCATTTACAGAAGGCGTGTTCAATCTCAGTTCAGCATATCTTCATTCTTTATATTCATATGTATGTTGTTTCCTATGCTTCATTATTCTTAAGGCTGCTCGCTTTGGGGGTTTCAATTTTGCAATCAACGATAGTCACATTTTTCGAGAATCAATGACTTCCATATTATTTCAGAGCTCTTTCAGTATTTGATTTCGAATTCAAAATCGTTACATGTATGTTAATTGATTTATTATTCTTGTTTTTATACCCAAAAAAAAAAAAAATACTCACATTTGAACTGGCCATGTTGTCAGATGTTCCTCCTGCATTTATGGATTAATTGTATGGATCTGCATCTCATAATAGAAGAGTTGTGGCTGCAATATTCTGCGTGTGTGAGGCTTTCTTTCCATCATATGGTGAGCTTCCCAAGATTTAAATGAGGGATGGGTCCAAAGAGGTAAGGGAGAGTCCTCACCGAAACATGCGTCTTCACCGTTTGTTAGTGTCACATGCGTTGCCCATACCTGCGAGACAACACCAAACTTCTACTTCTACCACTCCACGTGCAGGGCTCTTGGTCGCGCAAATAACATAACTTTCACATATCACTACTTAACGTGGAAGTTTACATGAATTTTTTTTATAATGAATAAATGGAGGAAAATTCTATTATACCCTAAAAATGCTTACTCCTACAGTAAATAAATTTTTTTATTTCAAAAAGAGAAAAATAAACACATTTATATGAATGTTTTATTTATGTAAAATATCTGTAATTATATTTATCTCTCTTTTCTTTCGAAGTAAAAGAATTCTTATTCTAAAAATAAGATAGAATATCTCAGAAATTAAACATGCAACCAACTTTTCTTTTGACACGAGACCTTAGAAGTAAATGGAAGAAAATAAATATCTCATGTTTAATACGGTGAGTGAGTGATTGTGATGTTATTTCATGTTCCATTCACATGCAATTCAGGTGATAGTTGCAGTTGCAGGCTCATGCGTGAACCTTTCACGCTTTAATCGTAAACCTAATAACTGGTGGGACCTTGGCAAAACTTTGGTTAATTATATTTACCTTAGACATAGTATTAATTGAAGTGCAGTAATAATGAAGTTGGACTATTTTGGAGGCTTTTGTCTGAATCATAGGATTAAGATCTTCTGTGCGTTCAGAAAAAACACATCATTTTCTACTGTAGCTGCATCACATTCTTTTGCTAATATGACAGACTACAAGTTCCTTTCAGCTTCAATGTACATACTGCTGCATCTGTTAATGCATGTTGTTAAGGCCACTATAAACACGTTCCAGAAATATAAGCAGCAACCACCACTTTCTAACTGCTCCAGCGTCAAATAAAACCCCACTAATTCCTGTTAATCACTTTTACACAGTATTGGCAAATATATCATTTTTTTATAAATTAACAGTGCGATAGATTATTAAGTTCTAAGATCAAAACATGCCATCGAATTTATAAAAATTTATTGTGATATTTATAAATTATCTAACTCTCTAAGATTATCAGAATGACAAATATTATTTTAAGGCTAAAATACGCATAACTTCTTATGGTAATCCTTATGCATAGTTGATTTCACAGCATTGCATTGATCCCATTAGGTTAAAAGAAAACAAAGTTAGAACTTCAAAGACAAAGATGAATGTGATAAGTGATTCAGTAGGATGAAAGTCAGTGCTTCCAAGCCTGATAAGTAGAAATCCATTATTTTTCTGAAAAGCTCCTTTAGTGCTGCAATTACAGAATAATAAGGAGAAAAACGTTCAAGACATCAAGTGCAAACCAGGCCACTCGGATGAAAATGTACATTGGATTGGAACTCATTTGATTAAATTTACATTCAAAGCACTGGTAACCCCTGCTGCCTCCAGGTTATGACTCCGCGTCAAGATTCAAAATGAATAATGCAATGAAATGTGGAACGAAATTTTAGTTAAAGTAGCAGCAGGTGATGGATGCGCACGTGTATGTGTCGTCAGAGATTTAAAAGGAGAGATAATGGAGCAGAATTTTGGTTTAATATGTGAAGTGTGAGTGTTTAATTACAATTTTTTTTAAATATCAGAGATTTTTACCTATAAGATATATTACATGGGGGTTATATGTATTTTAATCTTTTTTTTTAATTAGTTAGTGATAAAATGAAATATGAATTTGAAAATATATATTGTAATTATATTAGTATAACATGTTTGAATTACAAATTAGAAATAATATAAAGTTAATATAAGCCTTACCTGAATATGCAATATTTTTCATCAGGTTGATTTGTACAGTTGACAGAATCCCTCATCTAGCAATTCATAATTCTTTCAATTTTAAGGAAGATTTTACAATTTTTTGATAGAAGGAAATTATTTTTGATTAACAATGTAGAGTATGGACTTATCATCATTTTATTATAATATTTGGATCAGAATCTTATCCATCATAGGATCCACTCAAATTTTATAGTTTGGGTTTAGTACCCATAAATATCCAGCATATAATGCCACAAAATGGGCTTAATAATTTATTTTAACATTAAACTTTAATAATATAAAATATAGATAGTCCAAATTATAGATTTCTTATAATCTCCCACATGGACCTTATAATTTATAATAGGTGACCACTTTTGTTTAATATCAAAATAAATTGTTATGATACTATTACACCCATAAGTTTGTTGAAAACATAAGTATCTAATAGTGCAGAACATTATATCTGAAAGTGTATAGTAATGTCATACATATTATATATGTACACTTCATTGACCAAGATATTAGATGTGCCTAATGAGACTTACATTGAGATAGCTATAACTTTATGTAAGTCTCTATACAATGATTATAGTGATGGGTTTGCTTGGCCATGGGGGCAGCAAAGGTCAGAAAATTTCAAAAATTTTTCTCCCCTTTGACTGAGCAAATCTTTCAAGGATCCACTAGTTTGAGGTCCCAAAATTCCCCAGATAAAATTTAAGGTGAAAGTAGAACTTACTAACCTTTAGTCCAGCTCTTTTGTAACGAAAGTGTGTGGATCTTCACACTAGGAAAATCCTCCATATGGCCTCAAAAGCTTCCTCTCCAAGTGCTAGCTTGTTGAGAAGCTTGAGTGGGACAGGATGGAGCTAAGAACCGAACCATTCGACCTTCCTTCTTTCTCCCTTTTGGTTCGGCCTTCCATGGCCGAATGGAAGCCATTTTCGGCTTCTCTCTTTTCTTGGTTTTCCAAAAGCCAAGTGTTTCCGTGTGTGTGTGTGTGCGGTCAAAAAGCAAGGGAGAAGGGCAAATGGAACGACGTCGTTTTGGCTCAACTTCCTTGGGTCAAAAAGACGTCGTTTTGAGGGGGAAGATTAGGCAACTTTTGCCTATTTACAATTTTGCCCCTAAGCTTTCCAAAAGCTTGCTTTTGGCCCCAAAGCAATTCCACCAAATTATAGATTAGTCCCTGGACATCAAATATGTCTAAAACATAATATTATCATTGGCCATGTCATTTTCTGTTATGTGTGTACCCAGTAGGCCCCCGAAATATTAGCAAAAGTCCAAAATGCCCTTCAAACCCTTTGAAGGCATATGAAATTAATCCAATTAATTT
>JANHAO010011170.1:0-17155 GCA_026873985.1 Saraca asoca | reverse complement strand
TGATTGAAGGACTTATTAAGTCCTATATACCATTAATACAATATACTAAATCATTAGTTTTTTAACATGCGTATTAATATATAAAAATTTAAAAATTCTTTTATTATCAATACAAAATTATTTGGTTTAATAATTAAAATTTTATTTTAAATGATTAAATGTAGTACATATTTTTCCAATTACATGTCTACGAATGGTTGTTTAAGATGAATAATTATTAAATGAACTATCATTTTTTTTTAAATTCTCAGTTAAAAAAAAAGCATTTTTGTATTATATATTCTTGACTAATGTTTAATTCTATATTTTTAAGTATGATAAAAATAATTGTAACAAAATCTCTAGGCACACAGATATTCATTTGTTATTGTATGTAACTTTAATAAATATCAATAGCGCCTTTCATAGCACAAATTCCATACAATTGAAGCATATTACACATAAAATATATAATAGCATTGGAAGCAAAAAAGTGGATTGATGTAAAGAACTAATTTAACAAAGACAAATTTTTAATTTGTCATGTTTGACATAATGAAACATTCGATATTTTCTTAAAAGATTCATTTTAAATGGAATAAACTCTCATGAACCCAATAAATAATTCAATTCTATTTTTTGGCTTTTTGCCCCAGGAGGTATAATTGTAAAAAGTATTGTTCAATTTGAGGTTGAATAGAAACAATTTATGAGGATAATGATAAAAATGAAAAAACATCGCTAGGAGCAATGCTGGGGAAGGTAGTCGGCTGAGCGACGCTGTTGGTGGCAATGCCGAGGAGGTGGCTAGCTGGGTGATATTGTTGGTGGCAGCGCCACCTGTTGTCATAGGTAACGTTACTGTCTGCAATGCTATCTAGCAGCCAGAGTTGCATGGACAACGTTGCTGCCAAGAGCGCCACCTACTTAGGGAGGTGACATTGGTGACAACAATGCTGTCTATGCAACTCCAACTACACAACAACTTGCCCCCAACTAGCCCTGTGTCATTTTGCATGCATGCATCCTAACTTCTTTTGCCTTAGTGCATGCATGCTTCTATTTATGCCTTAAAGAAACTATTGCATAGCAGTGCATGCGTGCTTAAATAGTATAGGTTCATGATAAGTTTTGCAAGTATTTTTTTTTTCATGTTAAATAGGCAAGCACTTCTTACTTCATTTGCATGTTGTTCTTCATTTACTTCATTTGCATACCGAAGCTTTTACTCCTCACTTCTCCACTTTCACTTCTCCATTTCTTCATCTTTCTTATCCATTTCATCTACCTACTTCTTTTAACTATCATTTATTTCCTATTTTGACAAAATTATGAGGTAAGTTTTTATATTCTTATTTATCATTATTATTTTTTGTTTAGAGATCATTTGAATATATTTTTTTGTAGTTAAGTCTCATTTTGCATAATTACTAAAAATTTAATTTGAATAATTATTATATATTATTCTGTGTAGATTTTTTTATGAGAAATTAAATTATCTATTTTAGATGTAATGGAATTATTCATTTTTTTTGTACCAGTAATGATAGAAGATTTAAAATTTCAACAATTTGAGTTTTGAAACTATTATGTTAGGGGAATAAAATTAGGATTTGAAATAGATATCAGGTAAAAAAAATGAGAAAATTAATTAGTTGACTAGTAAATACCTTTTATATTAAAAATTATTATATTAACTGATATTTATGAAAAAATTAATTTTCTTATGTGTAATTTGTAACTAGCCTCTATTTAAATTAGATTTTTAACATTTAAATTTCTTATTCATGGCAGAATTTTATGCATGTATTCATGGATTTTTTATTTATACGAGAGTTGTGTTATCTATTTTTTTTTTGTAACTATTTAGTAAGACTTACATTAATATTTGTTCGATTAGTTTTAAATTTTTTATGAAGTAAAAACTAGAAATCTTAATTGTATACGTAAATAATTAAATTGATTACTTAATTGATTTTTTAACATATGATATAATTGAAGTTCTTGTTTTGGTGTTCAACATTTGTTACTTAATTTGTAAGTGTAATCAATTATTTACTATCATTTTTAATTTGATTTAATAAAATAATTATTAATACATATTTTTAATATTATTTATTTTGATAATCGTAACAAGATTATTATTCTTAGAATATTGGATAGACGTGCTCATATTCTAAATTCTGATTTGAGAGATAGCTCGTTACTTCGATAACAATACCAGCATATTTTAGAAGTAATATGGCGAGGGGAAAAGGTTACTAATATTAATGAAGGTTGATTATTTAAAAAAATTATTCAATTTCTCTATTATTTTCAACACTTTACTCTTAATTTTTTTATACATAGGTTGATTCGGTGTTCTACGCCAGAAGCTTAGGTCACATTCCGCCCTTTGACCCTCAAATAGATCTCTATCTTCAGTCAGCAAGACTCTATGGTGTTTCAAGAATCAGACTCATAAACATTAATCGGCCCTTCATTAGTGCACATGTTAAGAGATGGTGACTAGAGACATATATGTTCCATACATCACAGGGAGAAATGACAGTCACATTACAAGATGTAAAAGTTCAATTTGGACTTCCTGTTAATGGTGAAGTGATGATTGGTGGGACTTGATTGCTGTGGTATGGAATGTATGAGATATTATTGGCCAATGTTCAACCAAATGAGCATTATTTCATCTATGGCCAAAAGCTTAGCCTAACATGGCTACAAGAATGGTTTGATACTTTCTTGGATAATGCCAATGAGGAGATTATGCAGTAATACACATGTGCCTATATTACCTATTACATTCATTTGATATTTTTGCCCCTGTTAGTCGATTTACAAGATGTAGGGCATTATAGTTGGGGGTCTGTGAACCTATCATAGACTTATAGAGAGTTATGCAAGGCATTCAAGGCAAAGTAGAATGACATTGTTGGATGCATGTTGCTAGTTCAGATATGGGCTTGGGATAGATTCCCAAGCATTACACTAGTTAGGAGTGGTTGGTTGGATCCTAACCAACAAGAGCTAATGCCCTTAGTTTTCAGATGGCATAACACTTAGGACACAATGATAACTCTAAGCCACATGTTAAGTATGTTTAGGGCTTCGCTTGGTTGCTTAAAGCTGGATCAAGTATGAATAATTGATCTCATTACATTATTTTCATTTATTGCATGAATTTTAATTTCTATTTATGGCACTGATTATGATTATGGTATGATGACAGGTTGTTTAGGAACCTTACAAGGGTGATATATTGGTGACCCTACCAGACCACTGTATAGCAGGACAAGAGATTTGGTGTTCACAAGTGCCTCTGATATGTTTCCACATTACTGAGTGGCACAACACATATAGAGAAATGAGACAATTTGGTTTTTAACAACTTATACCCTATGACTTAGATGTGGATGACACTCTGCACGAGTACACACTACAGGGTAAAGAATCTTGAAACTGGGTTGTTAGACATGAATGGTGGATTCAACTTTGGAACAACCAACGACAATGAATCCCACACGGAGTGCCAACGTCAGAACCATTGCACTATAATGATGAGTACATGTGATGGTATAGAACAGTGACAATACACTGGATTGCCTTAAGTAGTGCAATAGAGGATTTAGTGGTATGATCTACTATGTTTAAACCAATTATATAGATTGAATTGAGAAATAATAGTTAATAATTTTTTTCTTCTACTTGTATGACAAGTTGACCTTGGAAAGGAGTTACAACATATGACCTTAGTCGATGCTAATAGCAAATCATGGCCTAAGGTTAGATAGATCGGCATTAACTTAGTGGATATTGCAGATGAGCATCATAGATTTGAAGCTCAGCATACTTACATCCCACCTCCATTGTTTGATGTTTAAGGGCCAGTAGTTCATGTGGATCTAATTACTAAAGGTAGGCGTGACTGCAAATGAAGTAAGGAGCATACAGATGATATAGGACCTTTAAATATTGCAATTGCTCAGGCACATGATGAGGTAAGCACGTTATACACACCACATGCTCCTTTTTCATCACAACATATAGATGGAGGGGAATATGCATTTGGTGTGACATCACATGGTGAGGCAGACCCATTGTACATACCATTACCCCTCGATCCATCACCATATATGTATGGTAAAGAGCTTTTCCTTGGGTTTCCATGGCCACCTTTGATTTTACCGCTCGGAGGATGCTCAGACACGTTTTTAAGCTGGTCAAGTTTCTCTCCTTCATCATATGATGTTGAATTTGGCATGCAACCAATAACTCCATCTTTAGCGTATGCTTATGCGATAGTGACCGAGCCTTTAGTTGACCTTCTATGTCTAACTTGAGTGTAGCCCAGTTGTCAAGTTCATAGTGTAGGAGTTCATTATAGCATGAGTGGATGTGTGATTAGACACATAGGACAACAAGAACATCCACCCCATGTTGGCAGCAAGAGCATCAATACAACTTTGATTCGGACTAGTGTGAATGTTGTTCTTTACTACATTGTCCATAAATGTTGTTGTTTGTAAATGTTATTATTTGATGTTGTATTATTCACCTATTGATGTTATGATCTATTATGACTACATTGATTAATTATATATGTCTTCTAATATAAATTCATGTTTAATAACTAGTAGATAACATGCATCTATATCTAAACTTAAAATACATCAATAGTAATAATATGTTCCAATGACACGCCAAATAAGAAGATCACATTCTTTACAAACATTATTGATAGGTCCTGAATAAGAGATGTTAGCCTAGGTTATCCTAGCTATATATTTTCCTTAGTTTTAATATTGAAAAACAATTTTAGTTTATAAACATATTTTATACCCAACTATATGCTTTAGTGTTTGTAGTGTTTTTACAGATTCAAAGATTCAAAGTTTGTGATTCAAGAGATCCAATTTTAGATCTAAGTCTTTATTTTTTTCAGGATCCTTTGTAAATGAAATCTAAGCAATTTGATCTTCACAACTCCAAATATTTTTAACTAATACTTTGAAGAAGCATAAACCATTTGAAGAGAGGAAAAATTAGATAAGCTATTAAATGATCTTTTACAAGTATAAATTTTATAAAAACTATTTTTTACTCTGAGAATTAATTCATGAATTGATTTCCAGAAGAACTTATGAAAATCATATCAGAATCAATTCATCAATTGATTCACGAGGTAAGTTTTTTTTTAAAAAAATTTCATCGAAGGCTGAGATTTTGAGCTGAATCGATTCGCCAATCAATTCAATTCTTGATTGATATGCTATGATTTGATTCATGAACTAATTTGGTCAAGAATGTTCTTCATGAACTTCATACATGAATCAATTCATAAATAGAAAATAGTTGTAACCACTCTGAATCGATTCATGAACTAAAAGTTAGCTATTCTATTAGAGTCAATTACAACAGTTATAAATAGGCTCAATCACCTTCGGATCACATATGATAACATCTTATTCTTTCTCTCTCAACTGCAAAAATCAAAGAATTCTCTATGCTTTACAAGATCATCTTCTTCCTCATTCCTTTCTAAATCAAATTGATTGAAGATCAAAATTCTGTAGATTTCATAAAAAGGTAATTGAGATTATTTCTCAATTTGGTATTGTATTCTTAACTCTATCTTGTTCTTTTGTTCTTGAGATTTCTAGGTATTGTAGATATCTTGTTTAGATTTAGAAGAGCCTATGTTTAATCTTCTAGGTTAGCAAGATCCCTACAAATTCTTGTGTTGTAAATTGTACTAGCAATTCAGGAGCCTGGTAATCCTGAAGTTTTTCTTTTAATTCAAGTGGTGATTTTGTTGAGGATTATACAAGTGGAGTCGATGAACAGGTGAAGTTAGACCACTTTAAAAATTTTGATCTTACTTACATTTTATTTGGCTCTTTTACATTTCATTACTCTATAACATCTGTACAAGATATTGATATGCTACTTACACAATTAGTCAATTAAATCTTAAAGAAATTAACCTGTTATGTTATCTTTTTAAGAAAACAAATTTTAATTAAAGCATATACATATTCCCCTAAAGGAATAAGGGAAAGATCCTATTGTTATTTATGTTTAAATTTGATTTTAAGACCTGACAGTTGGTATTAGAGCATTGGCTCTTGATATACCTTGTTATTTTTCTTGAAATGGATTCAAATTTCTTTCTGTTACCAAAATGGCCCTTGTGCACAAGTTCCCATGCTTTAATGGTGAGCACTACACATAGTGGAAACAAAAGATTAAGGATTTTATAGAAGCTATAGATGTTGATATGTACGAATTGGTAGAAGATGGTTATAAGCTTCCTAGAACTGTAATTAATGGTGAAGTTCAATTAAAACCAAAATCTTTGTGGATTGATGATGAAAGAAAGAAACATCTATTGGTTGCTAAAGTGAAATGGATAATATCTAATTCTTTGTCTCCTAATGAATATGAAAGAGTTTCTAACTATAACACTACTAAAGAAATCTAGGATACACTTGAGATTGCTTATGTAGGTATAATGAAGGCTTCAAAGGTGCATATCTTAATGTCTCAATATCAGATGTTTAAGATGGAGGAAGGTAAGTCTATTAAAGACTTGATCCAAAGATTTACAGCTATCACTAATCATTTAACTTTGCTTGGAAGAAAATTTGAAAATGCAAATCTTGTTCACAAGATACTTAGATCCTTAATAGAAGAGTGGCAGCCCAAGATTATAACAATAAAAGAGTCTTTGAAGATGGGCATCCCTACTATCCAGGAACTTTTTGGCAACCTGGAAGAGCATGAACTAAAATGAAGAAGATATAAGAAGAATAGGGATGATAAAAAGAAAAAGGGTCTGGCACTTAAAGCTACAAAGGTGTTAGAATCAGATGAAGAAGACTTTGAGAGTGATCTGGATGCACTTGACAAACTTGATAAAGAGGGTGTAGCATTTCTGAGTAAAAGATTGCAAAAGGATCATAAGAGAGAAGAGGAGTAAAGATAGAAGAAAACTAGCTCCACAGAAGAAAAACCTCAACAATAATAAAGCTGAGCAAGGGAACTTAGTTAGCACAGTTCTTACCTGCTTTGAATGTAAGAAATCTAGCCACATGATTCCTGGTTTATATGAAGAAACAATCAGAAAATGAAAGAAGGAAGAGAAGATTATCTAACAAGAAATCTAACTTTGCTGCTTGGGATAAAGATGAAGCAAATTTTAGTGCAGAAGAGGAAGAATCTAAGGAAGATGCTTTATTGTGTCTTATGGCTAGACAAAGTGACAATTTTGAAGTGTTTGCTAGAAATTCTTTCTTTTCTATCTCTGATAATGACAACTCTAAATCTGAGAAAGAATTTTATGCTAAAAGTGATGAAGAAGAACTAAATAATCTGTCTTAAGCTGTATGATTCACTAGTTCAAACTAGAAAACAATTGATTGTTACAAAAAACAAGCATGAAAACCTCATTTAGAGATTTGAAAAGTTAGAAAAAGAAAAATCTAACTTAACTACATTAGTTGGAAAACTGAATGATAAAAGGGATGTGAACAATGCAAAAAATATCAAGCTAAAATTAAAGCTTTAAATGGAAAACTACAATGTTTTTCAGACAACAGCAAAAGGTTTGAAGAAATGCTATTGAATTAGACAATTTCATATAAAAGGACAGGTTTAGGATATAGGAAACCTTTTTATAGAAAATCTAAAAGGTGGAATCCTATATATATCACTTTCTTTTACTGTAATCAAAGGGGTCACCATATAAGAGATTGTTCTTTCAAAAATGGCACTTATGTGTTAAGATAAAATGAAAAACTAATGCGGTTACCAAAGTCTACTACTATTAGAAAAATGTCTACTGCTTCTACTAACAAAATTAGACCCAAAATTCAGTGGGTACCACCAATGCAACTATGATCTAAATGTTGCACGAATGTGAGAGACAGAGCATAAATCTATGGTTTCTGGATAGTGGATGTTCAAGACATATGATTAGAAGCAAGGATAAATTTATTTCTCTCACACCTATAAATGGAGGTAAGGTAACCTTTGGTGACAATTCTAAAGGAAAAGTCAGAGGTATAGGTAAGATTGGTAAGTCCTCTAACTGCTGTATAAATGATGTGTTATATGTTGATGGACTTAAATACAATCTATTAAGTATAAGTCAGTTTTGTGACAATGGTAATCAAGTTATTTTCAATGTTGATAAATGTTTAGTTGTGAATGGTAGTGATCGAAAATTGAAATTAGTAGGTTATAGAGTTAATAATGTCTATTTGTTTGATCTAGATTCTAAATTTAAATTGGATTCAACATGCCTAGTTAGCTTTGATGATGACACTTGGATTTCGCATAGAAGATTAGGCCATGTGAACATGGAATTAATTGGTAAATTGTTTAAGAAAGATTTAGCATCAGGTTTACCTAAATTGCATTACATTAAAGACAAAATTTGTGGTGCTTGTCAAAAAGGAAAACAAGTGAAATCCTTTTTTAAACCTAAAAATATTGTTACTACATCAAAACCCTTAGACTTACTTCATATGGTTTTAATAGGTCCATCCAGAATCAAAAGTCATGGAAGTAACTCCTATGTATTTGTGATTATGGATGATTTTTCCAAATTTATTTGGACTCTCTTTTTATCTAAAAAAAGTGATACATTTCAAGCCTTTAAAAGACTTGCAAATGTAATTCAAAATGGGAGAGGATGTTCAATTATTTCCATTAGAAGTGACCATAGGAAAGAATTTGAAAATAAGGATTTCACTAGTTTTTGTGAAATGCATGGTATAAAACACAATTTTTCAATACCAAGGACACCAAAGCAGAGTGGTGTTGTCAAAAGGAAAAATTGATGCCTAGGTAAAATGGCTAGAACCATGCTGAATGACAGCACTCTTCCAAAGTCCTTTTAGGCAGATCTAGTTAATATTGCATGCTATATAATGAATAGGGTACTTTTAAGACCTATTTTAAAAAAAACACCCTATGAGTTGTATTTTGGAAGAAAGCCTATTATTTCTTATTTTCATGTCTTTGGTTGCAAATGCTATATTCATAATAATGATAAAGATAACTTAGACAAATTTGATGCCAAATCTAATAAAAGAATCTTTATTGGTTATTCTTCAACCACCAAGGCCTATAGAGTTTACAGTAAAAGGACCTTGAAGATTGAAGAATTTGTATATGTAGTTTTTAATGAATCTACCTTAAGTGATTACAAGTCAAATATGGAAGAAGATCAGCAACACTGGTGGACTTTTGCATCAACTTTAGGAACTTAGCAAAATGACTTGAAGATACACACTGCAAAACCAAGAGAGGATGTTGATTCTGTCATCATGGGCATCACACCACCTTGCTCTACACCAAGAACTTGGAAGTTTATGGGAAATCACCCCAAAAAACTTATTATAGGAGATGCATCAAGAAGGGTAACACATAGCAACCTAAAATTATTTTGTAATTTTTTTGCATTTGTTTCATTATTTGAGCCTAAAAACACTACAAAGGCCTTAAAAGATGAAAATTGGACTCTAGTTATGCAAAAAGAACTAAATCAATTTAAAAGGAACTAAGTTTGGACTCTAGTACCAAAACCTCAACACATTAATGTAATAGGGACTTGTTGGGTGTTTAGAAATAAACTAGATGAAAATGGCATCATAATTAGGAATAAAGTGAGGCTAGTTGCTAATGGCTATGATAAAAAAGAAGGCATAGACTTTGATGAGACATTTGTCCTAAAAGTTAGACTAGAAGGCATTAGAATGCTGTTAACTTTTGCATGTACTAAGAACTTTAAGCTTTATCAAATGGATGTTAAGAGTGCCTTCTTGAATGGATACATTTTAGAGGAAATTTATGTACAAGAACCCCCTAGTTTTGAAGACCCTTTAAATCCAGACCATGTCTTTAAACTTCAAAAGGCACTTTATGATTTAAAATAGGCTCATAGAGCTTGGTATGATAGGTTTAGTAAGTTCTTAATTCAAAAAGGTTTCAAAGGAGGAAATGTAGATATCATATTGTTCATATTAGAGAAAGGTAAAGACATCTTACTTGTACAAATTTATGTAGATGATATTGTATTTTGCTCTACAAATGAAGAATTATGCAAAAGGTTCTCAAAATTAATGCAGAATGAATTTGAAATGTCAATGACGGGTGAACTAACTTTTTTCCTTGGATTGCAAATTAAACAATCATTTAAGGGTATATTTTTATGTCAGACTAAATGCACTATTAAATTGCTGAAGAAATATCAATTTGATACTTCTAAACCAATAGGAACTCCTATAAGTCCTTCCCTAAAATTGGATGTTGATTTGAATGGTAAAAGTGTTGATCCAACACTATTTAGAGGAATGATAGGTAGTCTGCTATACTTAACAACAAGTAGGCCTGACATTATGTTAAGTGTTTGTGTTTGTGCAAGGTATCAAACCAATCCTAAAGAATCACATCTTTCTGCTATAAAAAGAATTTTTAGATACCTTGTAGGAACCAAAAACTTAGGATTATGGTACCCTAGGTGAGAAACTTGTAGCCTCTTAGGCTACTTAGATGTAGATTATGCAAGGAGCAAAACAAATAGAAAAAGTACCAGTGGCACTTGTCAATTCACTAGACATTCTTTAGATTCCTGGAATTGTAAAAAACAAAATTGTGTAGCTTTATTAATAATTGAGGTTGGATACATAGCTGCTGGAAGCTGTTGTGCTCAAATCCTCTGGATGAAATAGCAACTTTCAGACTATGGATTAAAGTTTGATAAAATTCCAATCCTTTGTGATAATACTAATGCTATAAATATGACTAAAAACCCTATAATGCATTCTAAAAATAAACACATTTAGATAAGACATCACTTCTTGAGTGATCATTTACAAAAGGGAGATATTACTATTGAATTTGTTTAAACAGACTATCAATTGGCTGATATCTTTACAAAACCCTTAGATGAAAATAAGTTTGTGTTTATTAGAAGAGAAATAGGAATGATGAATTCAGAAGAGAATGACATTAATTGATTGTTTTCACATTGCTTAATGTTTGCTTGTTAATGTTTTTGATACTCTTTGTTTGATTTTATAATGCAAAATTTGACTTAAGCATTGAAATTTCTTAAGTTTGTTTTGCAAGTAAATGTTTTGGAGAAATGAAACTCTATTAAACTTTATATAAAAACAGATTTTTGAGTCTCAAATCGATTCCAAAATTGATTATAAATTAAATTTGTGTTATAGAATCGATTCGATAATCGATTCAAAGTTAAACTTTTTGAATTATAAATCGATTCTAGAACCAATTCAAATAGTCTTCTAAAGTTTTGGTCGACTCGAAAATTTTAGGACTTTTAACTACAGGAATCGATTCATGGCAGCATTTTTGTCATAAAGTCATTTTGAAGCTACTATTCATATCTAAATATATTTCTTACTTTTTTTTAATTACTTAAATCATTGATCATCTTAAGGGGAGCTATATGCTTTCTCTACTCTTTTTGATGTGCCACAAAGCTAAAAGCTTCATTGTAGATGAAAACCTAAGAAAATTTTTAATTGATGTTATATGAAAGGGGGAGACTATATCTTTCTTTCTCTCCTTCAATTTTTCTTTAAACTTTGAATCTCATTTAAAATTGTTTGTTAACATAAAAAAGGGAGAGGTTGTTAGCCTAGGTCATCCTAGCAACATATTTTCCTTAGTTTTAATGTTGAAAAACAATTTTAGTTTGTAAACAAATTTTATACCTAACTATATGCTTTAGTGTTTGTTGTGTTTTTACAGATTCAAAGATTTAAAGTTCGTAATTCAAGAGATCCAATTTTAGATCTAAGACTTTATTTTTTTTTTAAAGATCTTTTGTCAATGAAATCTAAGCAATTTGATCTTCGCAACTCCAAATATTTTTAACTGATAATTTGAGGAAGAATAAACCATTTGAAAAGAGGAAAAATTAGATAAGCTATTAAATGATCTTTCAAAAGTATAAATTTTATAAAAAACTATTTTTTACTTTGAGAATCGATTCACAAATCAATTTACAAAGAACTTTTGAAAATCATATTAGAATCAATTCATCAATTGATTTGTAAAGTAAGTTTTTTTTTAAGTTTTATCAAAGGTTGACATTTTGGGCTAAATCGATTGGTAATCTATTTAACAATCAATTCAATTCTTGATTTGATATGCTATGATTTGATTTATGAACCAATTCAGTCAAGAATGTTCTTCATGAACTTTATACAATAATCGATTTATAAATAGAAAATAGTTGTAACCACTCTAAATTGATTCACGAATTGAAAGTTAGTTATTCTATTAGAGTCGGTTACAGTGGTTATAAATAGGCTTAACCACCTTTAGATCATATATGATAACATCTTATTCTTTCTCTCTCAACTGTGAAAATCAAAGAATTCTTTGTGCTTTACAAGATCATTTTCTTCCTCATTCCTTTCTAAATCAAATTGATTGAAGATCAAAATTCTACAAATTTCATAAAGGGTAATTGAGATTATTTCTCAATTTGGCATTGTATTCTTAACTCTATCTTGTTCTTTTGTTCTAGAGATTTCTAGGCATTGTAGAAATCTTGTTTAGGTTTAGAAGAGCCTATGTTAAATCTTCTCAGTTAGCAAGATCCCTACAAATCCTTGTGTTGTAAATTGTATTGGCAATTTAGAAGCTTGGTAATCTTAAAAATTTTCTTTTAATTGAAGTGGTGATTTGGTTGAGGATTATCCAAGTGGAATAGACTTCATCTGTAGTTTCAGGTGAAGTTGAACCACTTTAAAAATTTTGGTCTTACTTACTTTTTATCTTGCTCTTTTACATTTTATTACTCTATAACACCTATACAAGATATTGATCTACTGCTTACACAATTAATCAATTAAATCTTAAATAAATTAACCTATTGCATTATCTTTTCAAGAAAATAGATTTTAATTAAGGTGTATACATATTGCCCTAAAGGAATAAGGGAAAGATCCCATTGTTATTTGTGTTTAAGCTCTGATTGTGGGACCTAAGAAGAGATATATTGCAAAAATTAGATCTTGCTCTTATTCCTTTAGTGGAATTTGTATACTCCTTTAATATTATTGTAAACTCTTTGAATTTGATAAGATTGCAATTGAATTGTTTTGTGTTTAGAGAAATTACAGTGAATTAATCAATAAAAGTGTAGAGTGTAAAATTAATAATTATATAGCAAGAATGTAAATTTAGAAGCAAAAAAAATAATAATAATAAAGATTCAATGCATAGGGTTTTTAAAATGGTTTAACTTGAATTGAAACTGTAATTCAAATCTACTTCACTAGATCATTTCTCAATTGAAAGACCACTTTTATTTATAAAACTAGTAGGATTAAAAATAGGCTCATGAAATGCTAGTTCAAAAACAACAACACAAGAATTACAAGGATCTTGCTAACCTAAAAGAATTTAACTGGGCTCTTCTAAACCTAAAAACAAACATAAGAATTAAAATAGGCTCTTGCTAATCTATATAAGATTTTTATCAACCTAGAAACCTTAAAAGAAAATCAAACTAAGGTAGAAAATATAGTACCAAAAAAGTTTCAGTGAAAATTCTGAAACAATTATTGTGAATTCTGTAGAAATTTGATATGAAATCTCTTGATTCAAAGATGTAATAGGGTAGAATCAAATCTGAATAAGCTCAGAGAATTTCACACTTGGGGAAGATAGAAGAATATGAAATCTATTGAAAAAGCTGAAGGAAGTTGGATTTTTATAACTGCTCCAACTGTTTGTAGCAGAATAACTGATTTTCAGTTTGTGAATCAATTCTTGAATCTATTTAAAGTAAAATCCCAACTTTCAATTTTAAAATTTTTTTCAAAGCTAGTCTTTATGAATCGATTCATATAGATTTTTGAACATGGATCGATTGATGAATCGATTCATAATGTGTAAAACAGTTTTTATAAAGTCTGTACTTATAAAAAATATTTGTTTGAAAAATATTTGCTTTCTTAAAGTGGTTTGTTTCTACCTCATTATATCAAGTAAAATATAATTTTTGAATCAAATTTCTTTTGAATTCACTTACAAAAGATCCTATAAAAATAAAATTATTCCTAATTCTAATTTGGGATCTCTTGAATCATATGTACTTTGAATCTACAAAACAAATAAAAACATTAAAATATATTGATAGATAGTAATATAAATGATTTAGATTAAAATTATTTTTCAACATTAGAACTAAGAAATATGTAGCTAGGGTAACCTAGGCTAACAATTACCAAGACTATTGTAATACATGCGTGACGAGATATGCACGGTGCAACCAATGAAATTGGACATTAAAATACTTACAATAGAAGAAATTACATTGTAACCAATCATTGATTAAATAAGGAAATGTTACATTTCATGAAAATAGTTACAATAATTTGTTACAGTGAATTTAGAATGACTCTAACTACCTAATGAAATTAGACATGAAAATAATTACAATAGGAAGAAACACGTAGCAACCACTCCTTAAGTAAGGAATTGTTATGTCTAACACCTAGAGCTTTCTATGACTGTGGCGACATGATTGGGACAATGCCTATGGCTATGGCTAGCAGATTGACATAAACTACACCTTTGTCTTTCTCCCCTTTCTCTGTCATATTGTTCTCCAAGTCCATCTCATTCTGAATACGGGTACACCTCGGTCAGCCCTAGTCTCTTAGTCTAGAATAATTTGATAATAGTGAGGGGCCAGCAACCTATAGCCAATAATCTTGGTGTGGTATCAGTCACTATGCACCCTGATTTGCACTGACAAGAGAGTCCATATGATAAACTGGGTGCATGTACAGGTTGAAGTCCATGTGAACAATGTGACAAGTTGCATTAACAAATGAACATGGAAAGTTTTGGTGTTGGAATTTTCCACATATGCATGTCCTTTAGGTGAGGCTAACAACTTGTGTGTTACCTCCTTTATTAGTGCATGTATCAAATTTTGTCTCCACTTGCAAAATTCCATTAAGCCTGTCATAAGTATGCATTAAGAAAGCACTAGGCTCTTTGATGTTTTTCTACAAAGCAACCATAAGGTCATTTGTGTATATATGCTTAGCTAAAATTTTGTCATCAACTTCCTGACCTCATAAAACAAAGTAGGCCATTAATTGGTAGAAGGTACTTTGCACTAACATAGTGATACGTAAATTTCGTGCACCTTTGAGAACACAATTAATCATTTCTGCAAAGTTAGTTGTCATGTGCCCAAAGAGTCACCCTTCGTCAAATGCTTGCACCTGCTTTTCTTTCAGAAATGCCTTCAGCCATTAGCCTGCATCAATGTTCAAGGACCATAACTTGGTGAGTCTGAGATCATACTTCCTTGGCTACTCCTTGTACCTTGCAATAATGATTACAATAATTAAAACAATGCATGTGGACTTAACATAAACATATACAGTGGTAGGAAATGGTTGCCCATCTTTGTAATGTGTCTCTTAAGGGTTGTATTCATGAAGTGTCTATTGAAGTTGCTGGCCACATGACCGATACAAAATCAATGGTGATCATGATGTGGCTTCCATCTAAGGGACTTATCCTTGACTGTTGCAATAATCCCATCTTGGTGATTGGATATGAGGTATAGGATGCCAACATTAGTGATATGCATTTGAATCATACCCAAGAACCATGATCAGCTATATCTATTCTTTGCTTCAACAATTGTAATGCAACTAATAATACTTTGTGATTCCCATCTTATATGATTACAATTAGTAAGCTATGCTTGAATTTCCTATGCAAGAAGGTTTCATCAACTTGAAGCATCAACTTACAAAAGGGAAATGCATTAATGCAAGGTTTAAATGCCTAAAATAGCCTTTCAAATTTCACATTATTAGGGTTAGGATATTATCTTTGATATAAATCCCTAGTTTGCAATTGCATAATGGTCTTTGGGTTCACTTGTCTCATTGCTACCAACCACCTTAACAATTGGTAATACGAGTTATCCCAATTACCATATATTCAACTAATAGCCTTCTATTTTCCTAGCCAAGCTTTCTTATAAGAAACTTGATAAGAGAACTGTGATTTTATTGTCTATATTATCTTCGCCATATGAAGGTTTGGTGTAGTTCTTACTTGCTCTACACAGTATGAGGGCAATGAAATCAGAGTCCATTTACTTATAATCTTGTGACATGCTTGTAGTGACACAAGTGTGAAGGCCATTATATCTTTTGAAAACCTAACAATCTTTCTACAAATTAAAGCTTGCCCTGAGCCATTAGTTGTATTTTATACCATATTTTGTGCAATACATATCTATAAATGTTGATTTTGACTCTCAACTCCTATAATCTTGGTGCATACTAATTACATATCATTTCAAGGCTAGCAAGACATCTTCTTTGCTCTTAAATTCCAAACCAACATAAAACTTCTACCCATTAGTTCGAGTGGGATTTTCAACCAGTTGATGTTTAGCCTATCCAGTGCTTCCCAATTGACATATGACATATGTGATAATGGAGATACATATGGTGGTAATGGTTTGACAACTCCATCCTCCTACTCAACTCCAGGGCCATTTCATAGCAACTCATCATCATCCTTAACATCTTTGTACAAATGGTCTGTGTTGTGCAGGTCTGGATACTACTCGTCATCACCTTGTATTACAATGGCCATTACACCATGGTTTAATGGATGATCATGTGCCGAATCCAATCAAGATTAGAAATTTATAAACCGAGCTACCTAAACTACTTGTAGTATAGGTAACACTAGGTCGAGCCCTTAGATCATTTTAATGATATCAATCAGATTAAGAGGTAGAAATGAGGGGGGTTAGCAGTAACTATCCTAATAGCAAACTACAATGCAGAAATATAAACTAGAGTAACTATACCAACTAGCCCAAGGGAATCAACTAAACTTGAGATTAATGTATCCTTGATCAGTAAATATTCATCCAATTGTCAATCATATTTTCTAGCCTTAAATCATAACAAGAAGCCTTGAAATGATTAATGAGTCTTATGTAGAACTTAGCCAGTAAATAATCCATCAAAAGCTTAATGCATTGCTTGGTTTCTACCATTCTCTTCTAAAGTGATTATTAAGCAATAACCATATAGTCATCTAAACCAAATGAAGCCATTCAATTTAGAAAACTCAGTAA
>JANHAO010011169.1:0-17163 GCA_026873985.1 Saraca asoca | reverse complement strand
AAAATAATTTTATCATATTATTCATAAATTGAAATGAATATCCCAATGGTACAAGTTTAGAAATTGAAATTAGGTTTCTAGAAAAACTTGGCATATAAAAATTTCTATCCAAAATCAATACAAAGCCAGTATCTAGAACTAATTTGCATGTTCCAATAGCTTCTACTAGTAAGCCCATCTTGTTCCTTGAATATATGTATTGCTCACTAACCATTGGCTTCCTTTTGGTTTAGAAAGTCCTGCAAGGTACTAGAGATGTGGATTGTTGATCCAAAGTCAATCCACCATGTATTACTACAAGCATATACCATATTAGATTCATAACAAAAAAGTGAAGTAAGAGAGATTGAGTTACCTTTCTTCTCAAGCCAGGCCTTGAATTTGTTGCATTCCTGACATGTCCCTTCCTTTTGTAGAAGAAACACTTGGACTCCTTCTTTATTCCTACTTGGATGGGAGCCTTGCCCTTCCCTTTTGACTTAGCTTGTTTGTTGCACTTTCCTTTTGTTGCTATATGTGCACTCTCCTATTTCCACTATTAGTCTACCCTCCTCTTAAACACACATGATCAACAATTCATTTATTAACCATTTCTCCTTATGTGTGTTGTAGGTGATCTTAAAGGGTTTGTATTAAGGTGATAGGGAGTTCAAAATAAAGTGCATAAGGAAAGACTCTAATATCTTAACCTCAAGCATCTTTAGTTGAGCCGCAATATACCTCATTTGTATGATGTGCTCTTGCACACCCCTTATGCCAGTGAGCTTCATAGAAGATAATTTAGTCATTAAGGTGCTTGCTAAGGCTTTGTTAGAAGTTCCAAATTGTTCATCAATGGCTCTTAGTAAGTCTTAGACATTTCTATGCTCTCCTATTGATCCATATATACTAATAGAGATCTTTGATTTAATAGACATCATACTGAGGTGATTGGATCGCTCCTAGCATTCATAGACTTTTTTCTAATGTTGTGCCAATATCTATAAGCATAGGTGGTTTATCTTTTTTAATTGTATAGTCTACGTCCATCCACTCTAATTAGAGCAGTAGTTTCTCCTTCCAAAGTTTATAATTATCTCCATCAAGTTCTGGAACTTGAAAGTCATATATATTTAATGATTGAATAGCTACACAAAAATTTATATGCTTATATCAGTATTAAGGCAATTAAAATTTCATATAACATGTTTGCCAATGTAAAGATGTAAGTTAAACATGAGTCTAGTAGCAAATAAAACTACCTGTGGGCTAAGTTTCTTTTAATTGAGTTCATGCACAATTAATGATAAAACTAGTAAATTATAGCCCTTTTCTTAATCCTGTGGCTAATTTAAGAAAAAAGAAAATTCACTATCCCATCCTAATTAATCATTTATAATATAATAATATTCCTGTGGGATAATATTAATTATATTATAATGATTAATTACAATTTAATGTCATTTTCCTTTATTTGATTTTAATGCTTAATATATAATTATAGAATAATTAAAGGTGCTGTAGCTAAATTTTAATTACTCTAAAATTATACTAATCATATGATATTTAAGAAAATTAAATATTTACGTATGCTAATTGTTAATGCATAACAAGTCAAAATCATAATGAGAATTTAATTAAAAATTACCCAAACAAAATGTGACTAATAAAAAAAAATTCTCGTTATTTAAGTCCAAATGTGCCATTATTGAAAAAGTTTATAAAATTTTATTGCACCATAATTTTCCTAAGGGAATTTTAGGCAAAGGTCTATAAAAAATTATTTTTTAAGTTGGGCTTATTTACGAAGATAATTTTGTTCAAAGAGTCCAATTTTTTTTTAAATTCCTAAAATAGTTTTCTTAATTAGCCTATTTTCAAAAAATAAGCCCACAAATATAAGTAAAAAAGAAAATAGATCAATACATAAGCAATAGGCCCAAATAAGCCCATTCAATTTCCTTTCCTACTCTCCCCCTTTTTTTTTTTATTATAGTATATGAGACTTTAGAAAAGTACATAAGAAAAGGCCTTAAAAAATAGAAAAATGGTAATAAATAAGCTACAAAATAGTTGAGAAATAAATCTAAATAAAAAGCCCAAATTTTGTCCAAAAACGGAAGCCCAGAATGTAAAAAAGAAAGATCCAATAACAAAACAAAACCTAGCACGAAAATGAAATAAAATGTAGCATTTCATTAATGCTTTTAAATTACAAGTCATTTCATCATGGCTCCAAAACGCAGTCGACGGCAGGCGATGCCAAACCAAAATGACGTGTCACTTTCACTTATGCATAAAGCGACATTTCGTCCATCTCGTCTTCAACCTTTAACCGGGTTAACCCAACCTGTTTTGGATCCAAAATTTTAATCTGACCATATTTTGCGATCCAGAGCTCCTTTTTTGACACTTCCAAAGCCAAAATGATCAAAAGAATATGGACAATTGATTTAAGGCATCAAAACATAAAAAAACACACATAAATATTACCCAACCATATTTTACAAGGCATGAACTTCCACAAGACAAAGGCCATTCAAGACTCTGATACCAAATGTAATTGTTCTGCATACAACAAAGAACAAGTTAATAACAAAATTGGGATAGGTAAAGACTGATATTGACCTCTAGTCATTGCAAAAATTTTCTGTGTTTTGAATGTCGAAAATTGCTGATTTATCAAGACTCCAAACATGAAAAGGGAGACTTCTGAGCTGTCAGTTTCTTACTTATGATAATGCACTGAATGTTCTCGAAGATACGGAGCCCAAGGATTCCTTTTATAGTCGGAATGCAACTGCCATCTCCATCAAGTCTACCATTGCATGAAGCCCAAAAAATTACTAGATATTTGAACCACTTTCAATCTGTTGCCAAACATTTAGATGGTTGCTGAGAAACCAGTGAACGTTGTTGCCAATGTTCGGCAGCCATCCGAACTTTGTGCGACATGCAGAACCGAAGTTCATGTAACAGCAGCAACGGTTTATATTTTGTGTATTGAGTTAAAGTCATAATCAATAAATTTATCTTTTCTCATATTCTTATCCGGAATTCTTTTTATTCTTTTGGTTCCAATAGTGCGTATGATTGCGCAAGGTAAGGCTACAAGGAGAGAAGAACGTGGCAACATTATCAAGAGTTATAGTACGTCGTGACAGACTGACAGGCTTAGCAGATTTCGTGTTTTGGTTCGGGAGACAAGGACAATGGGACGCGGAATATCGGACAGCAAGGTTGCGATTTCCTGTCTTATTAATAGGTATGTTAGGTTTAGCACAAGGCGAAACAGGATGATCACAGAATTTAGGGATCATAGTGGTGCAACGACTGCACGTTATAATAATATCAAGAGAAATGGGTTGATGTTACATGTTTTGTGAGAGACTGGTGCAGATATAAACCTGGGGTTTGATATAAAAATGCGAATGAAGTATTTTCACTAGTGCTTCAGTGTTTTGTAAATTTAATTGAATTAATTATGAATGCATAATTATTATATAGTATTTTCGTTTGATGGTATTGTTATGTTGTTTCTGCAAATGAATCATCCAGCGAATAAATGAAATTTTGTTATAAAATGTCATGTAATTAGCCAGTGCAAAATCAAGCGTGGCTGATGGCGAAATATATTAAAGGTTAATCCTCATAGGATACAATGAACTAAATAAAATTTGGTGTGCAGGGCCATGCAAATCATACGTCTCGGGGATCCAAGGAGCCTCGTGTTGTGGCACAACAAGCTCGTGCACAATCTGGAAAAAGAAAAGGAAAAAAATTAATTATATTTTAGGCTTGGTGGGCATATTACTAGCCGTCGTTTGCTGGGCTATTGCTGTAGCCACCGTGCTTGCCACTATGTGGCCGACCTGCTCCACGTCCAATGTTGAATGGATTCTGCGATCTGAAATGTTAGATTCTCATTGACTTGCAAATGGCCCCGGATCTTCAAAAGGAGGTGGTAAGAAGATGGTGTGTCTTGCCTCCAGTTCTGAGGCTGATTGTCTGAACCCGGGACTGATTCTGGTATAATAGCTCCAGGGTATCTGCTGAAGTTGATCGACATAGAACTGTATGTGGTGTTGTTGGCGAGCAGTGCTTAATGTCCACGTTTTGAAATGAGAAATTTTTGGATCGGACAATGATGTGCAGTGGTCGAGGAGCTTGCTCTTATGGGAATTTCACTGTGAAAAATTTTAGGTAGGCCTTGAGCTTTCCGAAGTGCGCTGCAGACTTGAAAATCTTATACTTTATGCTGGACGCAAGTATTAGTAGCCCTATTTTGATTTTTCTTTGCTCAGAACTCGCAAGTGTCTTGATCGCCCCAATTTTGCAGTCTGGAACAATGAAAAGATCATCTAGAGATGCCATTTAGGGTAATATTGTCAAGAATATAGTTTTTTATGAAGATTTGGTTCTTTAAACGATGGTAGAAGCATTGTTGTTGTTAGATTAAATACCACCGAAATGTAATGATTAGAGCTATAAGGTCCAGAGAGTTGAAAGTGGTTAAATTTATCACCTTAAGGTAATGGCTTATATATGTGAGAAGAGTGGCCCTCAATATTAAGGAGTCACTCCACGTTCCTTTTATATCCTACATGTAGACAGTTAGGATTTATTGTTTAGTTGGTTTGGGCTGAAATGAGGATTTTGTTACGCAGTAAATTTGTGTAGACATATGTTGAAGGGTTAAAAAATATGTTTGGCCTGCAAAAAAGTGGGATGAAGATTGTAAGAGAGTACCCATGTCAATGAATTGACAGAAAAACATGAACTGGATCATGGAATATCCACTATTGGCACAACTTGAAGTCGATGATGGAACTTGTGGGACGATGCTTATGTGTCCATGTGAGTTGTCATGCACTAAATAACTATAGTGTCAATTAGATGTTCCTTTTGTGGGTCTGAAACTTGTACAACATGTTGGTTTTTGAAATAAAGTTTTACTTTATCAGAGTGCTTGGATGTGAATGGAATATTTCATTACAGTTTTGATTCGGTTGTTGAGTTGAGTGCGTTTGGAAATGTTATAAAGCTAATCATTCTCAATAATGAATGTACGTCGAGGAATCCCTCAGCAAATACCTATATGTATGCTTACAAAATGAGCTCTAAAGGAAATGGATCGAGAAAGGGGTGTTTCTGGACCCAAGACACCGTTTCAGTCTCCTGTTAGATGTCGTCTATGGATTCATTCGTCCACTCCTTTTACTAGACCTTCATTCAAACACAGACAGATGAGGAGAGACAGGAAATATAGATTTCCAGGTGAGGGCATGAATGGTTTCTTCAAGGTGCCTGTTAATGGGGATCAGGGCCAGCCGTTTCGGTTACGATTACATTATTTTTGGTTTTGGATCGAGAGCCTTTTACTTTGGCCACACCTACCTTTGGTGATGTTTTCACATTGATGAACAGAGAGAAGAACATGGCAACATTATCAGGAGTCATGGTACGCCATGATAGGCTTAGCATATTTCATGTTTTGGTTTGCGAGACAAGATAATCGGACATAGAATATCAGACGGAAAGGTTGCCACTACCTGTGTCATTAATAGGCATGTTGGGTTTAGTGGAAGGTGGAACAGGATGATCATAGAATTTAGGGATCAGTAGTGGAACAAGTGTGACGGAATCGTTCAGGGAGCTCTCAATCGATCTTGAAGACATGTTAAAAATACGTAGTTTTATGTAAAGTATATTGATACAGTGTAGAAGCATAATAATGAAATTTAGAAGCATAGAAAATATTATGAAAATAATATATATTGCAAATATGAAATTAATAAAGACAAGTACAAAAAGTTGAAAACATATAGAATTTATTGATTCATAAGTACAAAGGATTTTGAAAGAAAAGAAAATTATAAATATTGGGGATTTTGAAAGAAAAGAAAATTATAAATATTAAGGATGAAGGAGGGAAATGTATACAAAGGTCATAGGAATTTTGTGTTTAAGCTCTAAAGCTTTTGGAAGGTAGTTGAAAAGTCTTGGTTGAGGTTATGGTTTTGTCGTGCCTCAATTTTGATTTGCTTTTAGAGAGACAAATTAGTAATGTGGACTTGAAATTTCTCTTAATTTTGATTCTGGTGGATTTGAAATTTTCTTTAAATTTATTGAAGCATCTTGAATAGTGATTGAAGAGACTAAAGGTATCTTGAACAATATTTTCTATCTTGAACCTCTGTTTCTTTCCACTGAAAAGTTCTTGAATTATTGTACTGAGGGAATCTAGAATAGCTAATGAATAATAATCAAGGCATTTTGAATGTCAGGGGGATCTTGATCGTCTTGTTGAAAAGTTATTTGAGAAATGAAATCATCTTCATCCTCACTACTATTTTGAAAGTATAATACCAACAATATCTTTTTAATTGTTGAATTGATTCATACTTAGTTTTTTTTTTTTTACCAAACTACCTAAGTTTTCAATAACTTTATAATTGAAAGGAATTTAAGGAAGGTAGGCTTCATACATTCTTATTTGTTGATAATCTTCTACTCCCAATATTCATAGTCTTGAATGACGAGTTTCAGAAAATAAATCACATGCTATTGGCCTTGCTCAAGCTTTTAGTAATTGTTCTTGAATAGGTTTTGAACAATGTCATAGGGCTTCATCATCTTGATATAGCTCTAGTTTATTGTTGTGATATGAAAATATTTGAATGCATGTTTGAGCTAGAAAAAGTTTTCCTAATGGAGTTCATTCAAGAAATACACTTCTAATATCAAGTTGAACATATTGAGTGCATGCAAATTTTTGAGAGAAAGCACTTGATACACAAAATTCTAATCTTCTATCAAAATCTTTTATTTGTGTTGGGTTTGAAATGTTGACTGAACGAAGATGTCCATAATCAAACAACATTCTTCGAATTATGATCGCATATCTATTTTGATCAGTAGTATGAATATTGTGAAACTATTGAAGGTTTAGAGCTAAAATAAGTATACTATATTTAAGTTGACAAGGACATAATGCATGTTGAAGAGGAATTGATTTATAATTAGGATCACTTTTTGGACATGGAACTACGTCCTTTTCATGTACATAGTCACTTTCCTAAGAGATTATCATTCCAGGAGGTGCGTTATCATCTATGGATGATAGAAATTAAAAAGAAATTATTAGGAGTTTTGAGTTGACTTCTGAGCCTTTTAATAAATTGCTTCTTTCAGTTCTTGAGGGAAAAATTTTGGAAAAATTGAATAAGATAAAGGGACATGATTCTTTTGAATTTTAAGAGTCAATTAGGAATTTATTTTTTCTACTTTGGAATTTTCAAAGGTTAGATTAAATATTATCAAAATGATTTGGATACAGTTTGTAAGGAGTTTGAGGGGGGTAAAAATCCTTCTTGATTCATAATGAACCTTATAAGAATTCTTTGGTAAGAAAATCTGGAAAGGAAATTTGATCTCCTTTAATGAATTCAATATCAAAATCAAAACAGGCTAAAATTGCTTACCATCTTGCAAATATTTGTTTCGAAACAAAATTTTGAATATCCTTTTGCAAAACATCTATGACAGCTTTACAATCAACTCTTAAGTAAAACCTTTTATTGTTTAAATTTTCTTGAAACTTCATGATGCATAATGCTATAGATAATACTTCCTTTTTAATTATAGAATATTTATTTTGAGATTCAATCCAACATTCTAAGTAATATCTAACTATTTATTCTTTTGACTCTTTCCAATTTTTTTTTTTTGAGAATTCCTCTATTTCCTATCTCAAAAGCATCTAGTCCTACAATCATAAAAGCTTGAGGATTGGGTATTCCTAAACATGGAAGTTAACAAACTATAGATTTGATTTTTCTAACCACTTCAGTCATCTCCTGGTTCCATGCTAGTGGATCCTTTTTTTAGTCTTCTGGACATTGGTTTACTAATATAGCTAATTTTTGGAATAAAATCTGTTATGTGATTGAGACATCCTAAGAATCTTTGAAGTTGAGTTTTATCTTTATTTTCATCTGAAAGATTATTATGAAATTCTATTGCCCTACTTATCAAGGTTATAGTACCTTGACGTATATCATGTCCTAAAAATCTTACTTTTGTTTAAAATAACTTCATTTTCTTATGAGAGGCAACTAAACCATTTCTTTTGATAACATTAAAAAATATTTGTAAATGTTTAAAGTATTGATCTATTGAATTTGAAAAGATTAGAACATCATCTATGTAAAAGATTGGGAAATGAGTATATGGATTTAAAATGTCATTCATCATACTTTAAAATTTTGAAGGAGCATTTTTTAGTTCAAAAGGCATCACATTCCACTCATAATGATCAAAGGGTGTAGTAAACACAATTTTATATCTATCTTCTTTAATTTGAATTTGCCAAAATATTGATTTTATATTGAATTTTGAGAATATTGATGCTTGATAAAGTCTTCTTCAGAAATCATTTTTATTTGAAATTGTATTTCTTATCCATTGAAGACTTTTATTGAATGGTATATAATTGATTACTAATTTTAGTGCACCTCTTTCTATTTCTACTTGATTTTGGACATAAAAAGCAGAAAAACTCCAAGGGGATTTTTTTGGGTCTTTTAATTTTTTATCTAATAAACCGTGAATTTCTTTTTTGCAATAATATAATAATTCTTCTTTCATTTGGATTATTCTTGCTTTGGTAGTAATATTTTTCTCATTAAATTCCTTTTGATAAGATAAAGAGATCATATGCCACTTTCTATCCCAAAAAGTATTTGGGTTTTCAACACATACTTCTTTTTCATATAGCATTTTGATTTCTTATATTTTTTATTGATTTGAAGGATTTTTTAATTTTTGTTTTATTCTCATATAGTAGATTTCATTTTGCAGATCATATATAAATTTTTCTTTTCTTTTAATCATGTTGATAGTGAATATTTTATTTTCTTGAATAATATTGATCTCTTTGACTATCAGAGGTAGGGAAAATTCAAAGTATATATTTTTAAATTTTAAAAGATGAATTCCCTATATAATAACTATAAAAGGATATATTTGTGTAGGAAAAAAGGGTTCTTAAAATTATTGATTCATTCATATTTTTGACTAAAATGAAAGTATTTTTTGAAACAAATTCCTTGTAGACATACACATGCATTTTCTAATTTATAATTAATTTGCATTTGAGTTCCACTTACATTTTTTAATGATTCTTTAGTTTTTTTAATATTATTTTGTAGGTATTAAACCTTCTTGAATACAATTCATATTTGCTCTTGAGTCTATTAAAGTATAAAATTTTTCATGAAAATCAATACCAATTCATAAATTAATTGGACAAATCTATTTATGAAATTATATTCTTGGAATTGTGTTTAAATATTGATTTTCTTCTTTTTCTTCCTTTTCCTTCATTTTTTCTTGAATATCTTGAGATGAAGTTGATGCCTTTTCATAATCGTGATTTTTTTCTTCAAATATTATATCTTTTCCTTTGGTAGAATAATTTGGAAATTTTGAAATTTCTAAGTCAAAATTTTTATTTTTCTCTTTAATTTCCTTTATCTCTTTTTTAATATTATGATTTTGCCTCCACAAATCTTGAATTGTAATTTTATTGTTAGGTGACTTGAATCTATTAAATATCTCTTGCAAATCATAAGGTTCAGTTTTCACTGAAGTTACTTTTTGAGCAATGATCTCACTTAATTTATGTAAATAACTCTTTTGAATTTTTGTATTTTAAATTTTTTCTATCATTTCTAATTGCAATTATTTTGAAAGTACATTAATTTGTTTAAATTCTTTGATTTAATTAAAACTCCTTTTGCTAAATTTTTAATGGATTTTACTTTTTCTAAAAACAATTTATTAATTTCTTTTGAGGATTATGGTTGTGTAAAAACAAGCCCTTTAAAATTTTGATGAGTATGATTGTTGATAAGTTTCTTTTCTTGGTTTTGATTTTTCAAATATTCTTTGCTAGTATTTTCTTTTGAAGCTAATAGTGTTATTTGTTTTGATATGTAGTTTTTTTGTGGAGTTATAGGTTTTTAAAAAAGACAAATGTTGAAAACATTCTTCTTGACTTGTCAAGCTAATAGTTGTGGTATAGGGCCTTATCACAAGTTTTTATCTTGTACTTAGGGGCCTTATCATGAGAGATATGGGTATTCATGTCTAGGTTTACTATTTTCTCTTGTTGACATGATTTGTTGGAGTCATATTCTATCATATTTTGTTTACGTAATTATCTTATTACTTCCTTTTTAATTTCTTTTTTCTCTTTTCTTATATTAATTCTTGGTTTTATTTCTTTTATTTCTTATGGTTTAGTGGGCTCATAAAAGAATTTTTAATATTATTTTCTTGATAGTATTCTATAAACCAATCAAAAAATACATGTGCTTTCCTAATTGTTCCAATTTTTTATAATATACATTTTTATAGTTATTCACAAATTCCTTTGAAAATGTTGAAAAATACCATTCTCTTTTTTTTTTTTCTTTGAGACGTAAATTCTTGACTAAGGAAATTTTGTTAATGATAAATTCTTCTTTGACTATTATGCCATTATTATTTTTATGATATTTTGGACTTGAAAAATTAATTATAAAATCTATTTTGACCTTTTTACTAATAATTTGATTATTAATTAAATCTATCATCATATCATAACTTTCTT
The DNA here is from genome assembly GCA_026873985.1 of Saraca asoca. Classification (NCBI taxonomy): domain Eukaryota; kingdom Viridiplantae; phylum Streptophyta; class Magnoliopsida; order Fabales; family Fabaceae; genus Saraca; species Saraca asoca. The sequence goes on along the minus strand of JANHAO010011169.1, from coordinate 6,527 downwards.
GACTAAATTTCTTTTAGGGGTTAATGGTATTAGTTTCTTGTTTTTAGAGGGTAGATCCCAAATTAAAGAAGCTATGCCAATTATTTTGTGAACACTAATTTTTGAGGTGAATTATTGGCCACCCTAGTTTTGTTTTTTCTTACCTAGGCTTTCTACTCTTGTATGAGATCAACCAACACCATAGAGATCTCACCCTAATGCTCGCCTCCTTGGGCATCTATTAGCCTTACTAGGGAGATTGTTAACCTAGCTAATGTAATTGCTTGACAATTATAATTTGTTTGGTTTGGATGTTGAAAATAATTTTGAATCTGATGATATTTTTTAATGTTTGTTACTTGTTTTGCAGGATCAAAGTGTATAAGATTCAAGAGATCCACAATTAAATTTAGCAATTATTTTATTTTTACTAGGATATTTTTTAAGTGAATTCAAATCAAATTTGATTTAAGCAAATTTCATATAATTGATACATTGAGGTAAAAATAAATCACTTGAAGTAAATTAAAATATAATATTTTTTAAACAATATTTTCAAATGGTCTTTCATAAGTGCAAGTTTTATAAAAATTATTTTACACTGTGTGAATTAATTCACAAATTAATTCATGCTAAAGATCTTGTAAAAATGTACTCGAATCGATTCACAAAAGTTAGGAATTTTTCCTGAATTGATTAGGTAATTTATTCAAGACTTGTTTATATAATACTATGATTCGAATCATGCATCAATTCGGTCAAGAACTTCTTTATGATATTCATAGATGAATCGATTCATTAGTTGGTAACCATCACGAATTGATGCACAAATCGATTCATGGACAGAAAATGTTAGTTATTTTTAAAAGTTAGTTATAACAACTATAAATACCCCTAACCTTATTTCAAACTTAATCAATTTTCATAACTATCATATTTCTTCAAGTGCGAAAACATAGAGCTAATAGAGCTTAACCAAATTTATCATCTATCTCATCAAATTTCACAATTTAAAGGATATTGAATCAAAATTGAAAAGAATTCACCTTAGATATTTGAGATATTCATCTCAAATCTTGGTATTGTATTTCTTACCTATTTCTTGTTTTTTATTTCAGATTTCTAGGTTGATAGAAATTAGAGATACAAAGGAAGAGGCTAATCTTCCCTTTGCATCTTCTTTAGTTGTGAGGTTAATTAGAACTAGTCAAAAATTATAAAGAATTTTTGAAATATCTCTAAGTTATGAGGTTGATCATAGTTTGTATGAGATAAAATAATGAGCCCAATCAAACCTTGTGTTCTAGGTTAGCAAGAGCCTAATAAAATTCTTGTGTATGAATTAGTTGTTCAAAAGCCTAATTAATTCTTGTTATTATTAATAAAAGTGGTCATCTGATTGATGATTGATCTAGTGGATGTAGAATTAAACTACAGTTTCAGTTTAAGTTGAACTACTTTAAAAATTAGTATTCTTATTTATTCTTTACTGCATTTTGCATTCTACTATTCTACTACATTTCTGATATCAATGCATTTCTAAATTTAATGTAACTCTATTTAATTGTTCAACTAGTTTAAATTAATCAATTTTTAATTGACTTCATAATTACATAAGTAATTTCAATATTATCTTAATTATCCAATAGAGTCTTCTTAAAAATTCTTATAAAACAAGAATCCAATCTCAAGATAAAAAGAGTATATATACTTTATATTTGTAAAAAAGGGCAAGATCTATATTTTTTAGGACTAATAACATCAACAATAGGCTAAGAACTACAACTTTTAAGACTACCTTCAACCTGTTACAATTGTACCAGTATATAGTGTACTAACTCCAAATGTTGAAAACCTCTATTATAGTAACCAACTATTCTAGCTACACCAAACTATTATTTATGCAATAGTGATCAGGTTACCATGACCTAAGAACCTCTTTAAGATTGATCCAGGGCTCCCTAAGGATTATGGTAAGGAGAGAGATCCCTAGGTCACTATAGCTCAGTCATTATTGATTGAATAGTAGTTCACTGCCATAGGAATAGTTAGTTATTGTAGTAGAGGTTTTCAACACCTGGAGTTAGTACACTGTGCATTGGTATAACTATAACAGGCTGTCGATAGTCTTAAAAGTTGTATTTCTTAGCCCACCATTAATGCCCAGGAAGAGGCAAGTGTTAAGGCAAGGTCTCTATAGTGTTGGATGATCATGTACATAAGTAGAAAGCCTAGGTAAAAAAAACCAAAACTAGAATGGCAAATAATTCATCTCAAAAATTAGTGTTCACAAAACAATAGGTATGGCTTCATTAATCTGGGATTTACCCCCTAAAAACAAGAAACTAATACCAATAAAAGGTAAAAAAGAATTTAGTCAAGAAAGCTATGATATAATGTTAGATTTAATTAATGATCAAAATATTAGTAAAAAGGGAAAAATAGATTTTATAAATAATTTTTCAAGTCCAAGATATCATAAAAATAATAGTGGCATAATAGTCAAAGAAGATTTTATTATTAATAAAAATTTCCTTAGTCAAGAATTTATGTCTCAATAAAATGAAGAAAAAAGAGAATGGTATTTTTTAACATTTTCAAAAGAATTTGTGGATAATTATAAAAATTTATATTATCAAAAATTGGAAGAATTAGGAAAGCATGTATATATATATATATATATATTCCATTAGTTTGAAGAGTACCATTAAGAAAATAATATTAAAATTCCTTTCATAGACCCATCTAAGCCATAAGAGATAAAAGAAATAAAGTCAAGAATTAAAATAAGAAAAGAGGAAAAAGAAATGAAAAAGGAAGCGATTAGAGAATTATGTAAACAAAATATGATAGAATATGATTACAACGAATCGCATCAACAAGAAAAAAATAATTCTAAACATATACCCATATTTCTCAAGATGAAGCCCCCCAAAATTCAAGACAAAAACTCATGACTAGATCCTATGTAACAGCAAATAACATGACAAATCAAGAGGAAAGTTTTCAGCATTTTTCTTTTACAAAACCCTTTAATCCCACAAAAGACAATCTCTCAAAGCTAACAACTAAACATATAACACTATTCCCTTTGAAAAGAAATCCTTGAACAATCAAAGTCAAGAAAAGAAACTTATAAATTATCCTCCTCAAAAGTTAGAGAGCTCATCTTTAGATAATCATCAACAAAATTTTTTTAACAAATAACAACTTCATCAATAATAAACTAGAGATAAATAAAAAGGAGAAAAATCTAAAATTAATAAAATAATTTATTTTAGATAAAATAAAGTTCACTAAAGATGTAGTAAAATGACATATCATTAAACCAAAAAAATTTAAAAACAATAATGTACTTTTAAAAGAATTACAACTTTTATTAGAAATGATAGAAAAAATTCAAGATATAAAAATTCAAAAGAATTATTTACTTAAATTAAGTGAGATAATTGCTCAAAAGGAAATTCAAGAGTAAATTGAACTTTATGATCTACAAGAAATATTTACCAAATTCAAGTCACCAAACAATAAAATTACAATTCAAGATTTGCAAATGGAAATTCATAATATCAAAAAACAAATCATAGGAAAAAAAAATAAAAAAATTGAATTAGAAATCTTAAAATTGTCAAACTGTTTTACAAAAGGAAAAGATATAACGTGGGAAGAAAATTAAAAACAACGAATCCATCCTTAAAAATTTAAAAACATATGTTTTGAATTTTCTCTACCTCCCATAGTTGAATATATCAATATTATTCAAGAAAATGAGATATTTGCTATCAATATGATAAAAAGAAAAGAAAATTTTGTTTATGATATTCAAAACAAAGCTTATTACATGAGAGTAGAATAAAAACTACAAAGTCCTTAAAAATAATAGAAAATGGAAAAAAAATCAAAAGATTATATGAAAGAGAACTAATTGCTAAGATCCCAAATGCTTTTTGGGATAGGAAGCGACATATGATATCTTTATCATATGAAGAGGATTTTAATGAAAGAATTTTCCTACCAAAGTAAGAGCAATTCAAATAGAAGAAGAATTATTAAATTACTATAAAAGGGAAATTGAGGATTTATTAGATAAAAAATTAATACAGGTCTTCTCGAAGTTGTTCTACCTTTTATGTTTAAAATCAAGTAAAAATAGAAAGAGGTGCACTAAGATTAGTAATCAATTATAAATTGACGGTACCAATGAAAATTAAATTGTGGAAAACAAATGGATCTTGCCCTTTTCTCATTAGAGAATTTATATACACCTTTGTCTAATTTTAATTTTTCTTATTAAGATATGCAGCAAATTGAAAAGTAATATGTCAGGTCCCTTATAAAGAAAATTCTAGAAAATGATTAGATCTTGCCCTTTTCTCATTGGAGAATTTATATACGCCTTTGTATTATAATTGGATTCAATAATAATGTAGTAGAAAGATTTGTATGCAGTAGAATAATAAAAACTTGAACACAGGCTTTTAAAGTGGTTCAACTTGAATTGAAACCACAATTCAAGTCCACTCTACTTGATTTTTCTCAATTAAAAGATATTTTCAATTGAAAATAAAAACTATCAGGATTTACCAAGCTCCTGAAATGCCAGTTTACATCAAATACACAAGAATTTAATAGGTTTCTTACTAACTTAGAAGAATTAGAAGATGCTCTTCTAAACCTAAACAAAAACACAAGATTAACAGGTTCTTGCTAACCTATACAAGATTTCTAAATCTCTAGAAATCTTAAAAACAAGGAAACAGAAATAGAAAAAAAGTATGAAATACAATACCAGTGTTTGAGATGAAATCTCAAACTATCTAGAATGATCTGAATTGATCTTGATCCAAAAGCTTGATAGAATCTTAGAAATTGATGAGATAGAGAGAAAACATGATTAGCTCTTTCTCAAAATGATTTAGCACTTGAATATGTGAAGAATTGTATAGAAAAAATGGTCAAAGATCATTTAAATAGTGAAGGTAGTTAGGTTGTTGTAATTGTTGTAACCGTCAGCAACAAAATAACTAACTTTTAGTTGTTGCATTGATTACAAGTAGTTACAACTATCTAATCGGTGTGGTAATCGAAGTATAGTTTGCTATACACAGCTTTTGCATCGATTATTGCACCGAAGTAAGCAATTTTCCTAACTTTCAGTTTGAAATAATTTTGGAAAACTATTCTTTAACAAATCGATATGAACATCAATGTATATATATTTTAAAGACACAAAACAATATGTAAAACGATGCATGAAGTGAAAAACATGTTGATAAGATTTTGTTTTCTTCAAAAAGTTTTTCTACCTCATTGTTTAGTTAAAAAATGTTTGGATCAAAAATCAGTTGAGTTCATTTACAAGAGATCCTATTGAAATAAAAATAAATCCTAAAACTAATTTTGAATCTCTTAAATCATAATTGCATACCTTTGAGACCTGAAAAATAAATTAAAATAAGTAGTAAAATGTGATATCAAATAATATGAAAAAAATTGATTAAAATTATTTTTCAACATCAAAACTAAGAAATGTGTATGGGGCTAATACGACTAACAATAAGACTAACAATCTCTCAATAAGACTAACACAATAGATGCAGCAGCAAGAACAATAAGATATAAATGCAGAAAAAGTAAGTTGAAGATATAAGTTTTTAAAATGATTCAACTCGAATGAAAATCGCAATTCAAGTTTACTCCACTTGATCTTTCTCAACTGAAAGACCTATTTAATTAAAAAAACAAAACTATTAGGATTCACTAGGCTCCTGAAATGCTAGTTTACGTCAAATATATAAGAACTTACACAGGCTTCTTGCTAACCTAGAAGAATTGAAACAGGATTTTCTAAACCTATACAGATTTCTAAATCCTAGAAATCTCAAATAAAAAGAAATAGAATAAGAAGGGATTGAAAAATATAATACCACTATTTGAGATGAAAATCTCCAACAAACTAAGATAAAGTCAATTGATCTTTAATCCAAAACTCTTGAACAAATCTTAGAAATTAGATGAGGTTGAGAGAAAATGTGTTTAGCTTTTTCTCAAATGATTTCACACTTGAATATATGAAGAAAAATGGTGAAAAATCATTTAAATAGAGAAGGCAGTTAGGCTTGAATAGCTGCTATAACTGTCTGTAATAGAATAACTAACTTTCAATTGTTGAATCTATTGTTGCATCGATTACAAGTGGTTACAATTAATTAATCAGTGTGGTAATCAAAGTTTGATCTATTGTTCACAAACTGTGAATCAATTACTACATCGGAGTAGCCAATTTTCCCAACCTTCAGTAAAACAAGTTTTCAAATCTATATTTCATAAATTGATTGTGACTTCAATTTCAATATGAATTTTTTATGAGTTCTTCAATGCATCAATGTGCAAATTGATTCATGAAGTAAAAAATAGTTTTATAGTTTTCTTTAAGTGATTTAAAGATTACCTCATTGTTTAATTAAAATATTTGGATCAAATATCATTTGAACTTATTTACAAAAGATCCTATTGAAATAAAAATAAATCCTAAAACTAATCTTGGA
>JANHAO010011168.1:0-17164 GCA_026873985.1 Saraca asoca | reverse complement strand
TTAATATTATTAAAAATTTATGCAATTATATATATAAGATTTTATTATTTATAATTTTTATTTCAAAAAATATAATTACATATATATTTTTTATTATTTAATATTTAATTTTAAAACTTTTACTTAATTAAAAATAGATAAACTAACCATGTTTTTATTGTTTTCATTTCTTATAAATAGAAAACAGTAAATCAAACCAAATATATTTTTTAAAATTTGAAATTCTAAAAATAAAAATCATTTTCAAGAAATAAAAATAAAAAATAAAAAATAGAAATATTTCCTGAAACCAAACGTTCCTAGTTTTGAATGTAAGGAAAAATGTAATTTAATATGTAGAAAATTGCGACTTTCTCTACGTTGAATAGTGTAATTTTCATCAATAAATGCAAGTTTCATTGTGGAAAAAAAGTGCAGTTTCATATATGTAAGGAAAAATGTGCAAAAATTGCAATATTCTTTACACAGAATAGTGTAGTTTCCATCACTATTCCAGTATTGCAGCTTAGTAAGATAACAATATTGCTATGAGTAATATTGTTGAAACAAGGCATATTTTAGTATTGCGGTATTATAGAAATGCAATTTAGCAGAGGTTGGACAAACATGGTACTAAAACATGGCTTTTCATTAATCATAAACAGTATATATTACATATATCCAACCATTACAAGTCTAAGCATTAAATAAGTTAAGCATTTACAAAATTTGATCTCTGAATCTTAAAAACCAACAAAATACTTATTCATAAAATCCCCTTAGAAAAAATGCAAAAAAAAAACCTAAAAAACCCAAAATCCAACAAACACTTTAAAATTTTCACTTGTTTGAACAACTTCAACGCCATTCTACTTAACTCCTCTTGCAACAACCACAAATCTTCCTTTCATTACAAGTTACAGGATTTGACAATACTATAAAATGTAGAGTAGTTCATGGTAGATGCACCCTTGGTTTCCTTATGGCCACCAAACTTGAAGATCCATCCATGTTGCCTGCGAAAACATGCCGCCGGATGACTATGGGAATTCGTCAAAACAAAATGAATAAAGAATGGAAGATGAAGATGATTTTGTTAGATTTGGGATTTAAGCCTCCGCTTTAGGTGCAAACGGTGTTGTTCAAGACTCAAATTTCTCTCGACTCCAACTTGTCATTTAACATCTCACGTTGGCATAGAACCAACCACTTTAGCACATAATATTAAGATTCTAAGTTGTTGGCTAATGAAGGGACTATATTGTGTAGATGGTATAAGATCCAAAGATTATTATGATAACTCTCTCAAATTTAGAAATCATTATGTCAATGTCTTGCAAATTTAAGAACGAATTTATTGACTTTTTTTTTTTTTTTAAATTACATGCTTCGTATAGTATCTGTGACCGCCTTTACATGGAATTCAAAACTCAACAAAACGTTAAAAGACCAAAAACAAAAACATGTATGGAAGCTGACGGGAAACAGTTGACTTGTCTTTACTCTATACTCGTTCGAACGTGTTCTGTTCTTACTTCCTTCCATGGAGGGCCCCACCACTTCTCCTCACTTCCCACTGTCTGTTTCTGCCGTTTAGCAATTTCCTTCTCTTTCCAAATGGCTCAAACCTTCCCATCTTCTCTAACAAGTTTGACCTCATCATCAATAGCTCTAAGCTTCCCATTTTCACCTTCAATCCAATAACCCATTATGTCATTACTTTCCAAGTTCTCCATTTTTTACACTAATAGCTAAAAGAATTCAATCTCAATCCCTCTATCTATTCCATTCATTTTTGTTTTCTTTTGCTTAATTACTTTGGTTTCCCATCACAATGCATTTCTTGAACATGGAAAAGAGAAAGAGAAGCTCAAATACTATGTGGAAAGTGATTTGGTTAGGCATTTTGGTAATGAGATTGCTGGAGTTGACACAATGCCAACAAATGAATGACTATGATCAAATCGACAACCCAGCTGTTCTTCCCCTTATTACGCAGCTCGTCTATGCTCGGATTTCCAATTTGACTTCGGTGCTTAATCAGGAAATGAGCAGCCGCTCCAATTTCTGCGTCAAAGATCCGTCAGTCATTTCTTTTAATTTGTTATCTCTCTTCAAAGAAAATACTAAAATTTTTCTTATGCTTTTTAATATATCTCATTATGCAAGTACATAGTACCTAAAATTGAAATAATTTTGTTAAGGTACTTTATAATTTGTGCTCCGAGTCAGTCCTGTTGCTATTCACCATCTCTTTGATCACTGAGACATCTGATTGTTATCAGAATTGGAATATATTTTTTTTTAATTCATTTTTAATTCGCGGGATGAGTTAGTATACAATGGCTGAAAATTTTCTGAATGCACCAATTTTGTAGTTTAGTGATGTGCTAAACTTAAACACTAAATTGCTTTTGTTGAAGTAACTCCATCTTATAATATTTTTTTTTATAGAATATGAATATTAGTTTGAAGCCTACTTTCTTATTTCAGGGAAGCAGATTGGAACCAAGCATTTAATTTTTCGTCTGATCTGGGCTTCTTAACTTCTTGCATTCGGAAGACTAGAGGTATTAGAACTGACAATTACTAAGAAATTGGTTTAAGGGAAATTAGACATGTTCCCTCCATTCTATTCCCCATGAAGCAATTAAACATGTTGACTTTTCTTGGTTAGCAACTGTGAATATTTGTTGTCTTCATGTTTATGTCTAATGGTATTAGGTATATATTAATTTCAGGAAAGGGTGTAACAGATAAATATGAGAATTTATTCACATACTGTTGTCCTCTTGATCTTCCAAATAATTCTGTAAAGTGAAGAAAAAAATGTTTTCTTGATATATCTGGGATAAGAATTAAGAGCTAACATATTTTTTCTGTTCTCTATTAGTAAATGTTTTTCACTTGTTATCTCTCTTCTCATTTAGTTTAGATTCTGGTCATTCTGATGGTTTAACAGGAGATATTACACAGCGCTTGTGTACAGCAGCAGAAATGAAGTTTTACTTAAATAGTTTCTTTGACAGATCTACAAGTGCCAATTATTTAAAGCCTAACAAGAACTGCAATTTAACCTCTTGGGTCTCTGGGTGCGAGCCAGGATGGGCCTGTAGTGTTGGCTCAAGTCAGCAGGTTAACCTCACAAATTCAGAAGAAATACCTACAAGAACTACAACTTGTCAGGCATGTTGTGAGGGCTTCTTCTGTCCTCATGGCCTCACCTGCATGATACGTAAGTATATCAAAATCTAGGAATTCTTTCTTCATAATTGATGATTAGAAATAGCTTCCATCATAATATTATTATCCCTAATTTAACTTTTAACATTCTTGATTTGCATTCATAGTTAGTTTTTGATATCCCAGCTTACAAAATTGTCACTATACTTTTCAGGCACATAAAAATGAGCTGGGGCTGGGTGATTTATATGTTATGTATTGTATTATTCTAGTTGCTAAGTATAAAATTCCATTATATTTGAGTTTTTAAGATGATATTGATAAATATGTGGTAAGTTTGGAGCATTATGACATTATAATGATTTTGATATCCACATTTAATGCCATCTCTGATCTCTTGACTTTCTATTGCATTTGAAATATTGTGCCGGAAGCTTGCCCGCTAGGTTCGTATTGCCCACTTGCAAAACTCAATAGAACTACTGGTGTATGTGAACCGTAAGTTATAATTCTGGCACTTTCATCTAAAGCTATAGGTTGCGTACTCTTTGTAGAAATTAATAAATAAATTTTTTCTACAGATATCTTTACCAACTACCTCCAATGCAGCCAAACCATACATGTGGAGGAGCAAATATTTGGGCTGATGTTAGTAGCAGCAGTGAGATTTTTTGTTCAGCAGGATCTTATTGTCCAACAACCACCAGAACAGTCCCATGCAGTACTGGGTATTACTTTTCTCCTAACACTTGGTTTCTATTTAAAATTAACAAAGTGGGTTGCACAGTAGCACTTGTCTGCCTGAAACTTTAATTAATTCAATTCTCAAGGGGAAATGACCATTGTAGTTGATTTGTGAGAATATTGTTCATACAATTGCCTTTTATCATTATTAAACAACCTGCATATTCATTATTTTGAATCTTTTGAGTTTTTTTTTTTTCTTGAAATTTCAGACATTACTGCAGGATGGGTTCTACATCTGAGAAAAGTAAGATTTCATAAGACTTGTAAACTGTTTCACGGAAACAATTATGTGTTTAGTTCTCAGATTCAATAGTAAGTTTCCCACTAATAATATGGGGGGGTACATATGACTATCTACTAATAATCTTATAGGATGCTTCAAGTTGAGTTCGTGCAATTCAAACACAGCAACCCAAAATATGCATGCATATGGAGTTATGCTCATTGTAAGTTGTTAATTCTGAACCTGTATAATTGAACTTTGTTTAGTCCATTGCCTTGTACTGGTAATTGATTAACTAGGGGAACAATGTTACCTTTGTGACTAAAACAGCTGTGTTCAATATCTTATCAGAAAAGGTTTCTGATATTTCTTGTTTCACAAGAAGCATAGACACGTACACGACACAACATGGACATAGGACACATGACACGGCATGACATGGGCACAACAACACTGTAAAATCTAAAAAATACAAGTATACAATTTGGAATAGATATATGTATGAAAAATCATATAAAATATGCAATCATTGGTATATTTATGTATGAGAATATCAAGATATATATGAGACTGTAACTGAAATATTTGTAGTCTGAGTTGAATCGCATTTAGAATTAGAAGACATTTAACAATTGTCAAGTATTGAAAATGTGTCCTTTTAGTTCCTAAGTATGATTTATATAGGTGTGGCCATTTAGTGTCGATTGTTCTACAATTGTCGGACATAGACAATCTTTTTTCTCTTTTTGAAATGTCCATGCTATATAGGTTGTTTCCTCATTTTAATTTTTTTTGCATCCTAAGTAGTGATATGGTTATGTATAAAGATGATCTTGGGACCATGGAAAATACCATGTCACAAGAAGAAAAAAGATAGACACAAACATGCATGCAGAGACCATGTTTTTAGACATTGACATTCTTGAACTGCTCATGCAGGCTGCTTTGAGTACTTTGCTGCTCATTATTTACAACTGCTCTGACCAAGTTCTCACTACTAGGGAAAGGAGAGTGGCCAAGTCCAGAGAAGCAGCGGCTAGAAGTGCAAGAAAGACTGCAAATGCGCAGCAAAGGTGGAAAGCAGCAAAAGATGCTGCTAAGAAACGCGCAAGTGGGCTTCAAGCTCAATTTTCACGCACATTGACTCTTAAGAAGGATACGACCAATCCTGAAAAGGTTAAAATTTTGAATCAAGCAACTTCCGAAACTGATGTTGAAATGTTCCCGCCTCCTCATTCTACTACTTCAAATATGGCTGCAACTTCATCTGCAGTGCCAACGGAAATGAGAAAAAAACCCAGTGACCTGATGAAGATAATGCATGAAATTGAAAATGACCCAGATATTAATGACTACTTTGATGACAATTTTTCTGTAGAAACTAAAAATGAAAGCGTTCCCAAGAGTATGCCCAAGGGAAAACAACTGCATACTCATAGCCAGATTTTTAAGTATGCATATGCTCAACTTGAAAAAGAGAAGGCCCAGCAACAAGAAAACAAGAGCCTTACCTTCTCTGGAGTAATTAGAATGGCAACTAACCCTGAAAAAACCAAAAGGCCTTTAATTGAGATTTCTTTCAAAGATCTGACTCTGACATTGAAAGCACAAAACAAACATATATTGAGAGGTGTTACAGGGAAAATAAAACCTGGTCGCATTACTGCTGTCATGGGACCATCAGGCGCTGGCAAGACTACATTCCTTTCAGCTTTAGCTGGGAAAGCATTTGGATGCATAGTGACTGGTTCAATTCTTATAAATGGAAAGAATGAATCAATCCACTCCTATAAGAAAATTATTGGTTTTGTGCCTCAAGATGATATAGTTCACGGAAACCTGACAGTGGAAGAGAATCTATGGTTCAGTGCACAGTGCAGGTATGGCTTATGATTGGGCATTCTAACTGTTTATTTTGTACATTGCATTCATTCATGCAAGTTATGGATTTAAATTTTTTTTGGGCTTATAGTAATCACATTCTAACTCTTTGGTTGAGACTCAAGATCCTTTCTGAACTGTGGAATTGATCCAAGACTTTTGTTGTCATTGGGTTGTCAGTTTACATGGAACTTTACTCTTGTACTTTTATCTAAATGATTCCATTTAATTTGATCAAGAGGCTCAGCCATCGTATTTTACTCTACTCTCTTTCTTATAAATTTTCTTCTTCTGTTAACAGTTCAAAAAAAAAAAAAAAAAAAAGAGAGAGAGAGAGAGAAAGAAAGAAAAGGTTGAATAGTGTTCTGGAATGTCCCATCAGTAAAATAGAATGAGCTTGAATTTTATGTTCTTCCTTATCTTGCATGCATATTAGTTATGTCAGTGAATTGATAACATGCAACAACTGTCATTGAGTTTGAAACGGTTGAGTACTGAGGTCCGTACTCTAAGCCTCTGATTGGAAAACTTGTTAGATAAGTTAGTTACGAGGACCATCCATTCTAATATATGCATAAAAGAATTTGTTGAAGTACAACGCTGCAGGGATTTCTTAGAACATTCTATATTGTTCTTGATAAGCTTGAAGTACTATTCAAAGAAAAGAATAGTGTGAGTCTTAACTGTTTAAATGAAATATTAAAGGCATCAAATAGCCATTTTGTTTTCTCTTTGTAGTGCCTTTTAAATTATCGAGCAACATGAATGGATCTTCTGTTTATTTTCTATGTTTTCCCAGTAGCAGCCTCTTGTGCATATGCCTTGCTAGTCTTGCTCTTTCTGCAAATTTTTTGCATATATTATTGTTTGTTGTATGTTTTTTCTGTTTATGTTTTCTCAAAATCAATTTTTGTTGATGTTGAAGACTATCTGATGACTTGTCAAAACCAGACAAAGTACTGGTTGTTGAAAGAGTTATTGAATTCTTGGGGCTTCAATCTGTGCGGAATTCTTTGGTTGGAACTGTAGAAAAGCGAGGGATTTCTGGAGGCCAAAGGAAGCGTGTAAATGTTGGATTGGAAATGGTCATGGAACCTTCACTTTTGATATTGGATGAACCCACTTCAGGTTTGGACAGTGCATCATCTCAGCTTCTTCTTAGAGCACTTAGGCGTGAAGCTCTCGAGGGGGTCAACATTTGCATGGTGGTTCACCAACCCAGGTAACTTCAATTCCTTGTCTTCATGATTGGAAAATTGCTTGCAATGTTATTGCCTTACTATTTACTTTATTTGGTTTCATATTTCTGGGAGGTGTGGTGTGCAAAAAATTGGATGGCTATTAAAAACCAAATTGGGGCTGTTTTATAGTTGTTACCAGTGATGGAATAATGTTATTAAATGTGAGGGATTTAGGCTAATTTAACAAGATTGAATTAGGAATTTTTAAGAAAGAATTTATGAAGATGCCTATTTAAGAAAAATTTGGGCATCACATCAAATGAAAAGTTTGGGCTTGGCTTGGTTGTGTTATCACATGACAAAGGAGATGGTGCATGCTGTTGAAGCAAAGCAGAAACTGATCATTAGTTTAGAAAATTAAGATTGTGTATTAAGGGTAAATTTGTTCTATCAAGACTTTAAAATGATAGAGGTACTTATATTTTTCCCCATTTTTAGGGGTTATGTGTAATATTTTAAAACCTTAGTGTAGATGTGATTTATTCATAAAAAATGAAGCCAGTAAGATCCATCATAGGATAAAATCTCAGCCCAATGGCTACTTTTATTGGTATTTATCAAATTAAAATGGAAAGAAGAATGAAAAGAATTAGAAACAACAAAATTGACCCAACACTCTTTGGTAGAGCAACATGGCATTTTTTATCCTTGTAGCAGATCCCACCAAATACAATAAGGCTTCGTAGTTGTTGTACTTGACACTATTAACTTATAAACAAGAGCTTGTAAACACCACTATAGCTTGTGAAAAAGTTACTTTCAGAACTTTTATGAAAATTAGATCATTTTACTCAGTTTATTACATATTCCCAATGCTCCTTTGCTCTTTGTATTTTCTTCATCCTCGTGTCACAGCAAAAATTGTTTATTTTCCTTTAAATTTGATAAGGCCACGTGCACTGTTTTGAGGTACCCATAATGCCTTAAATGCTCCTTGTTGGATTTATACATGGGCATTATGAATGAGAAACTATTTTGAAGACTAATTTTGTTGGCAATGCATTAAACCAACTTTATAAACAGTAGGATTGATTTCCTTTGATTAATTAATTGTCAAACTTTCTGCTTCAGCTATGCCTTGTTCAAGATGTTTGATGACTTGATACTTCTGGCAAAAGGCGGTCTTACTGTCTATCATGGATCGGTCAAGAAAGTTGAAGAATATTTTGCAGGCCATGGGATCTACCTCCCGGAGCGGATAAATCCTCCGGACTACTTCATCGACATTTTGGAGGGTATTGCAGCACCTGGTGGAAGCTCAGGGGTGAGTTATAAAGAGCTACCAATCAGATGGATGCTGCATAATGGATATACAGTGCCTCTTGATATGCGGCAGAATGCTGCAAATCTTAATGTGGCCTCCCCAAGTGTACATCCAACTAATGAAATTGATTCTCACAATTCTGGTCATGAGGACAAATCTTTTGCTGGAGAATTATGGCAAGATATGAAGAACAATGTGGAACTGCAGGGGGAGAAGATACGGCTCAACTTTTCAAAGTCCAATGATTTATCTTACAGGAAAACTGCTGGTATATTTAAGCAATATAAGTACTTCCTTATAAGGTAAATCATCAAATGAACTCAAATATTTGCCAACTATGAAGCTTCCTTGTTTCTTTTCTGAGACTTGTTGGAAGTTTCTTGTCATGGACTAATTTTACCTTGCAGCACTACAATTCTTTTGTTGAAACTGGTGGTTTTTTTTATTTTCAATGAAAATTTTGAGTGGAAATTGATTTTGGTAATAATAGTTAGGATTTTACCATTTTGGTAATGTTGAAGATTGAATAAATACATTTTCTTTTACTTCTGCTCCTTCCTACCTTCTTATCCCATGCATTTCTGAAATCAAAATTAAATAATTAGAAGTTAGAATATGCATTATGCAATTATATGACCATAAAGAATGACTATAGGGAAACTGGTCTTACTGCAATCTATACCAGAGGACATATGCCTAAAATGATTACATGTCATGATTTCTCTTCCCTATTGCATCGGTGATAAATGACTCCATTAAGTGGTCTGATTTGTGTTAAAGGAGAAAAGAGGAGATTATGACCTTTTAATGATGAACATGTCTGTTCAATCCAGCATCTTCATTTTATTGTTAGTTTCTGGCACAGTACCCCAATCCAATTGATATTTCAGAGTTGGGAAGCAAAGATTGCGAGAAGCCAGGATTCAAGCCATAGATTATCTGATTTTATTACTCGCCGGAGCCTGCTTAGGATCACTTACTAAATCTAGTGATCAGACATTTGGTGCAGCTGGATATACTTATACAGTGATTGCTGTCTGTAAGTCAAACAAGTTTTGAGAAGTTTGATTAGTATAGGAAGTTAATTTTACTTTGGCATAGTATGGGTTGAATTTGTGTTGGAAATATTTTATAATCCATACATTTATAAATCGCATAACAGTTTTGAATATATATTTGCTACAAGATATTTTATGATTGTGATAATTGTTAAAATCGAATATCTTAAATGAAGTTTTTGTCATTCATGTTTTTCATGAGAATTTTATTAATGTATGAGTTGAGCCAATGAGCTAATCTTGAGTCACCTTGAGCTAGATTGACTGATTTGTTAATATAAAGCCCATTTGATACATACGATTTAAGCTTATTGATTCAAACTGAGAAGATCTCAAGCTTAATTCGAGTCAAACTCGAGCCTAAAAAATTAGCTTAAATTGAGCTTGAGCTGAGCTCTGAGTTGGACAAATATTGAATCAATCAGTGCCTGAGTTGAATGTTGAAACAATATTTGCAGTTGTACCCACCATCCAAAAGCCAATCATTGTTCCTTTTTGTCTGATCCTTGGAGCATATCATGTCTAGATAAGTTACACTACTGGAGGGAGAGTGATTGCAGCATTTAGTGGAGCAATGTTTTAATCTCATTTGTTATTGTTAATTTCAGCTCTTCTATGCAAAATAGCAGCATTGAGATCATTTTCTCTAGACAAGTTACACTACTGGAGGGAGAGTGATTCCGGCATGAGTTGCTTGGCATATTTTCTCTCTAAAGATACAATTGATCATTTTAATACAGTGGTCAAGCCTGTGGTGTACCTCTCCATGTTCTATTTCTTCACCAATCCAAGATCTACTTTTGCTGATAATTACATTGTTCTGCTTTGCCTTGTATATTGTGTGACTGGCATAGCATATGCATTGGCTATATCCTTTGAACCGGGTGCAGCCCAGTTGGTGAGTGTTTGAAGCATAGCAGACTGCGGATATGCTACAAATCCCCAATTGAAATTTCAGTAATCATAATTTTTTTTTTTCTAACTCAATGCTGTTTCCTGCAGTGGTCAGTTCTTCTTCCTGTTGTTTTGACACTCGTTGCAACACAACCAAAAGATAGTAAATTTTTGAAGGATTTAGCTAATCTGTGCTACTCTAAGTGGGCTTTGCAAGCATTTGTTATTGCAAATGCTGAGAGGTAATGCTCCATCACTGTTGAATCTATTTGCACTTCTGGTAGCAAGATGCTTGATGAAAGACTAGCCTGATGTGTTTGGCTTCTGAGAAAATAATTACAGAAGTCAACGACATGATTAGAGAGCAAGAACTAGTTATAAAAGTAAAAAATTTGTTGCCTGCTGAAGCGATGTAACATGTCACTAATTGAATTGCATAATGTTATCAAACAATTATTACTTCTTTGATCTGTTTTGGTACACACTTCCAACAAAATAGGTATAGGGTGGAATAATTTAGTACAAATTTCAAATAACTCTTGAACTTTTGATCAAAATTAGGATTGCATTTGCATCATCAGAAAGTAAAGAGAAATAGAAGCCTCAAAGATTGGGTTGGCATCAGATAAGCTTATGAGCCATATTAGAATTATTTTCATGTTCGCTTATGAGTCTACTGCACTTTAAAATTAAAAAATAATAAACAAATAAATAAAAACAGAAGTCTACTGCACTAAATTGGATTATAGAATTATTCACTTTTTTTTTAATGAATATTATGTATATTAGATAATTTGAAGTACTGGTTAAATGTTTAATTCACAACACTTTTTTGCATGCTGCTAATACTTGTATACTGCAGGTATCATGGAGTGTGGCTCATAACTCGTTGTGGTTCACTTTTGAAAAGCAGCTATAATCTTCATGATTGGGGTTTGTGTATATCCATCCTCGTTCTCATCGGTGTAATTAGTCGGGTTGTAGCATTTTTCTGTATGATTACCTTCCAAAAGAAGTAAGGTCATGCTTCAAGCCACCATTGTATCCCCTTTTTCCCCATTACTTTGAGGAGTACAATTGTAAGATGGTAATATACCACCCGTACTCAAAAAAAATGTCGTCATATCTCAAAGAGTTTCAACTTAAATTTATTTGAATGATACCGGATATTGATGTGAATTCATGCAATTTGCAGTTGATAAGATCTTGTAGGTGTAACGATGCCGTTTTCAGCTAGTTTCAGGGATCCTTTTTGTCATTGGGGTCTGCATAGCTATGCATGTGTAAGCTTTTCTTTTAACTTTAGATTTTTTTTTTCTTTTAGTAATTTAGTGGATATATTTATATAGGTAGATTGGAGGATGGAGGCGAAGATTGTATTTTCTGCTTTTTGTGAATGTATCATGTAGCTTAAAATCAGGAAGGATTTGTAGTTTGTATACTACATGCATAGCTTTTGTTGTATGGGATACAAGGATTTGTAGTTTGTATACTACATGCATAGCTTTTGTTGTATGGGATACATTAGAATGGTTAAGTCCCTTGTACTTTGTAATATCTAATGGACTTGATTGCAAATTTGTTTTCTCCCAAGTTCTTAGGTGTTGTAAATTTAGACTATTTTTTCAGCAAGGTTTATGTTGCAGGACATATGATGAGCTCATATGGACATACTAGGGATTGTTTTTAATCTTATTGATTTGCTAAAATAATTAATTGGGATAAATAAAAAATTAATCTTAAATGGATTTATGATGGTTAATTGATATTTAACGAGTACATTATTTACAATTTGATTTTGCAAATATTTATCTTTTAAATTAAGATTATGAATCGATTGAGATAATATTTTCAAATTTCTTTTAAGCAGAACAAAATATTTAGAAAAATTAAAAAAAATTATGCTTTCCTTTACCACCATGGAAAACATGAATTTTCTATCTCATCTACTCACTATTTTACTCTCTAAGGCACTTAGAAACTTGAAGTATGTAATTTCTATTGTGAAGGATTTTAGTAATTGCTCTACAATCATCAAAAAAGGTGTTTGTTTGTGATTGTAGATTTGAAACAAATTTGAAGATCAAGAATATAGGTGAGTTTGTATGTATGTGGATTGTGATCTAAGTCAAGATAATAAAATTTTCATTGTGGGATTCGAAAGCTATAAGAGGTTGAATCTCAAATTTTAAGAAATATATCAATAATGACATCAAAGCCATTGGCTTATTTCCATCTATGATTCTATATGTATTGTGTTGACGTTGAATTTTGGTAATGGTCCAAACTCCGACCAATGAGAGGATTTTTCAGAATCATTGACCTTTATCTGGTTCAAGTATAGTAAAAATAGTAAGATAAACAGAGCAGAAGGGAAGAGCAAAGAAAAGACACAGGATTTAATGTGGTTCGGTCAAATCCGGATATCACCGGACCTTACGTTCACAGTAACGTATTATTGAGATAGTGTTTCTATAAAGTTACACTGTTTGATTTCTGTTTTGGCAGAGTTTCGGCATAGTCCAACCTCTCCCTTTGTAGAGGGGCTCCTTCCTCGTATTTATAAAGGAGGAGAGGGTTACAATGATAATTACATATGCAGTAAAACTATTACATCAATATTTAATATACAAGATAGAATATACAGACTAAATCTCCTTTTTTGGCTACTGCAGATTGTCTTCTACAGGTGGCCCCCATTCGACCGTTGGGACAAAGAATGACTAAGTCTTCTGTCTGGAGAGTACGGGTCGCTTGTCGCACTCTGTTGGCCAGATCGCACAATCCGGGGTTACGCTCATTGTTCTGGATGGGAATGTCAAACTCGCTCGGGCGGGTTGTGAGTGTGAGCCGAAGACGTCACCTCGCGGCGCAGGCTGAAGAATATAGTGATCCGGGGACTGTTTGAGCCAGTCTTATGTTGCTCTTTAGACTTCTCACATGTCCATCTGGTACAAACTGATTTCTTCATATAACATAAGCCCCCTAACTCTCAGCTCGCACTGTGGGCTAGGAGTTGAAACTCTTCGATTTTTGATCAGTCAAAATCTTTTCCCGAGACTGTCGTTTCATCTGTTCTAGGCCATGCTTCTCATAGCACGTGTCCGGCAGTCATTACTAAGTCAAACTTAGCCTTTTCCGAGGCCATAAATGATGACAGTTGGGGGGAATGAATCTGGATTCTTCGATGGAGCCAGCCCCCGGATCTATATAAGGGAAAGGCAATCCCTTCTATTACTGCAATGAGCAAACCATGGGATTTCTTGATAAACCACCACCGTTTCTGGCGTTCTGGCCTTCTTTAGAGGTGTGTATGGCCTGCTGCATATATAGCTCGGAAGACTTATCTTCCCTGGTAACATGGAAGGATCTCATACGGATCCCAGACTATGTCCTCTCGGCTCCGCCGTGAGGCATTTGTTCGGCCGGCCAAGCTTCTGGGGCTTCCTGGTGTGCTTCCTTCAGGAGGAGCAGGTGGTCGTAGATGAAAAGCTGCAGCGCTGCTGCTGATTGTGCGCTGGAAGAAGAAAGTTGTGTCGCACAAGCTCTAATAAGCTAAGGTGCGGCCCTTCGTGGCCGATCCTTCTTCTTAGTTATAGGCTTTTCCTTTTGGTATTTTGCTTAGGTCTGTATCTAGAGCTTTTCAATGTACATCTGCCTCGTTGAGGTCTTTTATGAATAAAATTTCTTTTCTGCAACCCTTACTTGTTGCTCTAATTTCTTGTACAAATATTACACAAATAATTTTCACACACAACCAGAAAATAGTGTGAGAGGGTTACGAATATTTAGTCGTGAGTAAATTGTGAGGTTGAGTGCTTCCCCGCTTAGGCCGATCCTGTGGCCAGGTAAATGAGTTTGCATGAGAGCTACAAAATTAGCAGAGTTCGCATGAGAGCCACGAAATTAAGAGGTGAGCGATCTGGGGCTGATCTCATGGCCAAATGAATAGGTTCGCATGAAAGCTGCGAAGCGAACGGTTCCCTTGCCTTAGGCAACTAGTAAGTTTGTCAATTCCTTACGCCTTGGCAAGCACGAAGCTGCACTAGCGTTGAGTGTTTTTTTTTAGTACCTCCGCACCTCAGTGAGAACGCAACTGCACTAGCAACAACGAGTGTTTTTTTAGTGCCTCCGCATGTCAGCAAGCATGTAACCGCGCTGGCAACAGCGATTGTCTTTTTTTAGTACCTCCACACCTCAGCGAGCATGTAGCTGAGCTGGTATAGTGAGTGTTTTTTAGTGCCTCTGCACCTCAACAAGCACGCAACTGTGCTAGCAACAGCCAGTGTTTTTTAGTGCCTCCGCACCTCAGTGAGCTCGTAGCTCAACTAGCTAAGTGTTCATCAATTCTTCTGAGCTCTGAAGGGCCTCAACCGGATCAAAGATCGCAATTAGCATGAAGTTTCTCGCAAGAGCTGGCGAAAGTTAACCGCATGTAAGCTATGGAAATCAATAACTTCTAGGAGAAGAAGACAGAACGGGGTGGTGAAATTAACAACTTCAAGCTAGATGGCAAATAGCTTTCAATAAAGTAAAGAAAGGACACTTTCATTCATTCCAAAATTTCATAATACAATATCAGTGTATAATTCAAATTGATCCCCCCGGCTCCAGGCCAGTATTAGGCTGGGGAAGCTGTCCCGTAGGCTGTACCACATATTCCCTTAAGTGGCCTTTCTGGATCAGGCCTTCAATTGTGTCTCTGACGACCAAACAATTTGACGTTCCATGACCGGCCTCATTATGGTAGGGACAGAACTCGTCTCTATTCCTCTGCCTGAAGGGGGTCTTTAAGGGTCTAGGCCTTCCAAAGTCTTCTCTATCCCTTTCTTCCATGAAGATCCTATCCTAGGAATCTAACAGGATACTATACTGTCCACAACAGTTTTGGTGATGAGGTTGCTTATTTTCAGGCCCCCGAACTTCTTCACGATCTGCTCAATGGAATGATCACCTTGATCTGTGTCACCTTTCCTCTTGCCGCGAGAGGAACTAGTCTTCTCATCCTTCTTGTCAGACCTTTCTGAGCTGAAGGTCTCATCTCACTTAATCTGCTTAGCAGTTTGCTCATAGAACTCGGTGAGATCCTTCACTAGGGACTTGTACAGACTCTTGTACAATTTTTCATCTTTACGGAGTCTCTCAAAGATGATAGCCAGCACGGTTTGTTCAGATGGAATCTCCACTGAATTAGCTTCGAGTCTGAATCTGGTGATATAGTCCTTCAGTGACTCGTGCTTGTGCTGAAAGACCATAACGAGGTGGCAGGGGGCACGAGTTATTTCTTCAATGCCCGATACTGGCTGATAAATTTTTGTTGATAGTCTTTAACTAACTACCGAACCAAGTCAAGATTAGAAATTTATAAAAACCTAATTGCACTACCCTACTTGTAGCATAGGGCAACACCGGGTCGATCCCAAAGATCATTTGTTAGATGATATCAATCAATTAGGAGCTGAAAATGGGGGGTTAGCAGAAACTAATCCTAACAAAAACTACACTAACACACAACTACATGAAAAAATGAAAATGCAAATAAATAAACCAACCAGCCAAGGGAATTAACTTGAGATTAATGCTTCCTTAATCACTAAATATTCATTTAATTATTGTTAATCATAACAAGGATCCCTGAAATTATTAATAAGTTCAATGCAAAACTCAATCATAAATAATCCATCAAGATCTCAATGCATTACTTTGTTTTCCTATCCTCTTTTAAGGTAATTATCAAAATCTCAATAACCATATTAATATATAAATTAAATGGATCCATTCAACTCAGATATCACAATAAAAACAAAGAGGAAAGGATGAGAAATGACCAACAAATTGAATATGAAATGAAGGAGCAAGATTTCCACATTAATCTTCAAGTATCAACCCCTTGTGCTGGTACAAAGTTAGCCTTCCATGGAAGGCTGAAACTACAAAGGAAAAAAGAAAGAAAAATGTCTACACTACTCTGCTATCTAATGCTAAAACCTCGACTCCAAAAACTGAACTAAAAGCTTAAAACAAAATGACTTTGCCTGGGCAAAAAGGAGAAGCTAGCTGCAAGTAGGTGGATAGGCAATGATGGCTAGTGTAGTCTGCTGCCATTGCCATTGCATGTGGTGTGTTTTGCAAGGCTGCTTCTCTGGCTTTTCTTCTGACTTTTCATCTTCCAGTTGGCTGAGTGTTTGCTAGATCAAAGGATGGTCATTTAGGCTTAAGATCCATGCCAATTGGGGGCCATAAAAGTCCAATTCTGTAGAGCCCATTTTCACAGAATTTCTTCCTTGAATTCCAACTCTATTTTCATGGCAATTTGATCTCTTTGGCTCTGGAAATCTTCATATAAATGTGGCCTTATGTCTTAGTTTTCATTTGGGCTTAGTTTCACCTCAATTGGACTTGTGTAGCTCCAGATATGATCTACTGAATGTTCGGAGATCGGGCTGCCAGGGATAGGGCTGAGACAATATTCTGATTCTGATTTGAGCTCCAATTCTGGATGATCAATTGTGAGATTTAGCTTTTGCAGTCTTCAAGATAAGAATTACATTAATTAGACAAGTGTAGCTCGAGATATAGCCAGATTATAGAAACTGCTCAAAATGGCCAAAAATTATAGAATTTTCCAAATGATGCCAATTGACACTAAATCATAAATACACACTAACACAGCTGGAGTAAGTCATTTTTGGAC
>JANHAO010011167.1:0-17153 GCA_026873985.1 Saraca asoca | reverse complement strand
CAATTAAGGCAAATAATGCAGAATTTTGTAAAATGAGCCAATTGACATGGAATCATGAAAACACTCTAACACAGCTGGAAACATGGAATTCAAGACCTTAAAATGCTAAGCATGAGGACAAATAGATGTGTCAAATATTGTATTATCACTACCCCACCCTTATGGTGGTGGACGTGGTCTTGATCGAGGTTCTTATAACAATAGTAGAGGAAACAATTCCAAGAATGAAAGGCAAGGCTCTGATTATGGTATGACCAAATGGAGTTCCATCACGAAGGATGTGGATGATGGTTTATGTAATTTTCCTGGAGCGAAGGTTCAAAATTCCCCAAGAAAGGAAGCTTTTCCTGGTGGCTGGGGCTCTGGTGGAAGTGGTAGAGACAATGGTTGGGATAGAAGTGGAGGCAACAATGGTGGAGCCAGTGGCACTGGCAATGGCAGTTGGGGGCGTGGAAATTGAGGTGGTGCTGGTGGAAGCTCTGGATGGGGAAGTGGCCACAAAAGGGCAGAGAATGGGTGGTCTGGAAATACCGGCAGCAATGCTGGTTGGTGAACCCAAAGAAGTTGGATCTGGTTTTTCCCTGCAGGTAGTAGATGGTCTTTTATTTTCTCGTTCCTTTCTCCCGTTTTTGCTTGAAGGCACTTCCTAAAGCTAGCTAAAAACTTGAACTTGAAGTCATTCATACTGGTGGACTAACATGCATTTTACTTCTTGGGTAACCTGGTTGTAAATAGCAAAGCCATGTCGTTATTTCTTTTTGCCAAAATAATAGCTAAGCTGGTTCTTTTTTTTTTTTGTTTTTAAGGAGATGACAGTGAATTCTATGATTGGTATGCAAATACTTAGGTGGGGATTTGTTAATTGTAACATTTTTTTTAAAAGTTGTTAATGAGAAGGCCAAAAAAAGTTCATATTTGTAGGAATGTTACTAAATATTTATGAGTGAATTTATATTGAATATTTGAAATTAACTTCAGAATGTTAACCACTGCGTGTACAAGATATCAGATTTAATTTTTGTTTGTTGTCAAGGTACTTTGTGAAAGCTTGGTGTATGCGTCTTATTGTGATGTTTATAGGGTAATGTGTTTAAAGGAGAAAACTGGCACACATTTAGCTTCATATCTCGAGGAAAAACACTTGCGTATTGCATAAATTTATTATATAAATTAGAGTTTATCTACTTGTGGTTTCGTGCATTTTCAGTTAATAAATTTGTGTTTTTAGGTATAGAAATTAACTCACATATGATTTTCATTATTAATATTTTATTTATTTAATATTTTTCCGTTGAAAATTGAATGGAAAAAACTTGTATTGCATATGCTTCAAATTTCTCCTAATTTCAAATTGATCTTTAAAAAAAATTAAATCCTATTGTGCCTTTACGTTATGCATGTTGTTATTCCTTTTCTCCCATATGGTTAATATCTATATCAAAATTTATAAACTGAAGATGGTTAAGTAAGTAGTGATTCATGGTTTTACAATATTCCAAATTATCCTTTTTTTTAAGTAGTTTTTACTTGGTTAACGTGATTTAAAATATATTAAAATTTTTATAATAATTATAAGGTAGATTAAAA
The DNA here is from genome assembly GCA_026873985.1 of Saraca asoca. NCBI lineage: Eukaryota > Viridiplantae > Streptophyta > Magnoliopsida > Fabales > Fabaceae > Saraca > Saraca asoca. Next base: position 15,566 of record JANHAO010011167.1, on the reverse strand, counting down.
TTATCTTTAATTTTGCAAATAATAATTCAACAATTATATTAGACGAGAAAAATGGTTTAATTTTTTTGAAAATGAACAGCGACATGCACATCAAAGAAGAGGAATAATATGATTTATTTTTTTTAAGTTAGTTTGAAATTAGATTTAATTTTAAGAAAATTAGGAAAAATCTGAAACATGTGTATTGAAATGCTCTTTTTGTTAAATTTTGATCAAAAAAAATATTAGATAGACAAAATGTTAAAGGTGAAAACTATACTTGGATAAATTTCAACACATAAAAACACAAATTGGTTAAATAAAAAATGATAAAATTATCAGTGGATAAAGTATAATTTTTTCTAATTTTTAAATACTAAATTAACTAATTTTGAATTGTTAGTGATAGATTTTTTAAAAATTTATTTATTATACGCTATTTTGAAATTAGACAACTAATATGTTAAATGTATGCAAGAATTTTTAGAGTGTGTATACATGATGGTTATTGGATCTGTGCTTTTTTCAGAATGAACTGAAGTGAGTAAACTGCAATAGGAGAAAAATGGTAAAACTTAAATTCCTGGTTACAAGTCCATGCTCCACATAACCTAAGTTTTCAATCATCCTTTGCGCAGTAATGTTAGTAGCTGTGTTCCTGGTTCAAACTGAGGTTCAGAATCAAGACCAAATCATGTTGGATGATTTTTTTTTTAAATTTGGCTTAAATGCAATTTTAACTCACCTAAAAAATCAAAAGATTATTGTCTCCTTAATTTAAAATATATGATTTTGGTTCTTTAGTTTTCAATTGTTTTAATTTTTATTTTTTTCTTAGACTTCTATCTTATTATTAATGCGAAAATTAAAATGAAATTAGGTGAAATGTTTTTATATAATGTGATCACACACATTCATGTCTATGTGAACTGTTGTCTTCTTTCTTTTTCTAATTCAATTCCGTTTGAAAATATGTTATGTTGAATAAAACTGATTCAATGAGTATGTGTAATTTTTTTTATTAATAATTGAACTAGAATCTAATGGAAAGATTAAAATTATGGTTAAATAACATAATCTGATAATCAATGACAATTTTTTTAAAAAAAATAAATATTATATTTAAGACTTAAAGTAGTGTTTCATGTTTGTAAATTTACGGGAACTAAACTAACCCTAATACGGGAAGGAACAATTTAAAATTTGGCATATTTCCTCTTTCTTTTTTTTGGTTTTTTGAAAAGGAAAGAAAATCAAAAGATGGATATTTGCGGCCATTATTTTCTCTTCTCAATATTGCAAAATGTTAACGAACTTTCACATTTATTTTTTTTTCCTTTTCTTTATGCGAATTTCAACCATCCAAACATAGATAAATTTTGAGAATTTATGGAACCAGTTAGATCAAACCACTATTCTTGGTGTGGTTTGATTTCAATTCTTGTGTAAATTTCTTTCATACTTTTGATAAATGAAACTTTTTAATATTTATAAGAATATTCGTAATAAAAAATTTCATATATATTTCTTAGTTGACAAAGTATTTGTTTAGGTAATAGAAAAATAAATTAGCATCAATTTCTGATGTTTTTAGAAAAATAAGGACCACTAGCTTGTACTCCATATAATGAACAAGTTTAATTAATTTTATCTAATAACAATTTATATTATAAATTATAATATATTCAAATATAACTAAGTTATTATTATTATTATTATTATTATTATTATTATTTATTAAATGACTACATAATTTATATAATTATATTCATATTCATTGTAAGAAAATATTATATTTTTTAACTCAATAAAATTATTATATTAACGTTTTGAATTAACTAAATTTATCATTAGATATTTTTCATCTTTTTAAAAATATTTTTTTAATATATTAATATACAAATGAATTTATTTATAAGTTATTTTATTTAAAAATTTAAATTAGATACTAATGATTTAATTATTTAATTAATAAAAAATTATATATTATAATATATTATTTTAAAAAAATTTACATTTTACAAATATTTTTTATAAAATTTTAAAAATATTTTAAATTATAATTGTAATAAATACTTAAAAGTAATAAAAATTTTAAAAAAAGAAACTATAAAATATCAAATTTAATATTTAATATTTAAAGTAATATAAAAATTTAAAAAATAATAATTTTAGATAGACATTATCTTCTAAAATTATAACTAAATATTATTAATATAAGTATTTTATTTTTATATAAATATAATTATTTACTTATATATAAATTATTTAATATACATATAAATAATTTAAATTGAAATTTATTAATGGATTTAGATTAAAAATTGGTTGTAAATAATTTTATTAAATATTTTATTTAGAAATACATAATTTTTATAAAAAATAAAGAAATATAATATTTATCAAAATAGTTATCATGATATTTTAAACTAATTATATCATAATTTAAACTAAATATTATTCTTTATTTTAAACATTCAAATTGAATTATATATATAGAGTTGGGAGAAACTAAAGTGCAAATTGTAATATTATTACAAGCATAGGGACAAAAGAAATTATTTTATTAAAACAACTAAAAATATAGTATAATATTGTTGAGTGAGGTTATCGTGATACTTATTTAAAAGGAATCCTCGTAAAATTTTAACACGGAAGAATCAGAGGGAGTGGGAGAGAATACGACCCGAGATTGAGTCTTTTCACGTACAGAGTAAGTCACTTCAGTTTTGTGAACTTGAAGTTTGATAATCAATGCAGATTCTATGCAATGAATATTCAATTTCTGTTTCACTATTTAAGCAGTCAGATTGTTGTCTTTATAACTAGGGTTTTAGGTTGCCGGAGGCTGTGTCTGTGTCTGTGTCAATATCTACCCCAGAAACATTTCCGACATAGCAGACATGACTGCTCAGACACGAGAAGAGTCACTTGCTGCCCGCCCGTTTGAGATCAATGTGATTCTTCCCCAGTTCTTCCAACGTTGTCTTATTAAGTTGAGCTGTTGATAGTTTTGAATTGTAAGCTAGTTTAAGTATCAATTCAAGGCGGTTTAGATGATAAAGTTTAAAACTTTTTCAGTTTATTCAGTTGATTATCTGCAAAATTCTTTGATTTTTAATTTTTATCATTTGGGAATTAACAATTACATTTTTTTTTTTTTTTGCAGCATGATTGTTTGTATTGGCTTATGCTTTTAATTGATTTGCAAATGTTTAGAGTATGAGTGAAATGTATGCATCTGTCTCTTGGCTCTATATTAACACTCCGGTGTATTCTGGGATCACTGAGTGTGGTAAAATAACAGTAGGAATTCTGAGAAAATGGGGTAGCAATATAGATTCAGTTGTGTTGGGGCACCGGTAAATTCACTGAAATTTTAAACCGTTTGATGGTTAAGCATAGAAAGGATTGAGGGAAGGGAAAGAGATGATATATCTTTTACATGGGGTGATTGAACTTCATTTAGATATATTGAGCAAAAGTTAGTTTTTTTTTTTTTCCTGAAAAAAATATCAAGTGTTTTAGATTATGGAGTTTCAGGATTAATTGGTACATTTTCCCTTTGTTCAATAGTTGGGTTTGCAGTGTGCTGATTGTCAATCTGCGATGTCAAACAGGGTTTCTTGGATATTAAGATCTTTGCAGTTAAGTCTTTTGTTTGCATCTCTATTGGTGATGCAGAGAGCTTAGTTAAAGTCCTAATGTATTTTTTTCCTCTGGGGATCAGCACTGCTCTGGAAGATGGGGAATTGATGAAAAAGCATAATAATATAGTTAGTGTACCAGTTAACCTGTTAGTGAGTTTATGATCTAATTTGGTATAGGGATCTCTGTAATTACAAGTAGCCAAAACGTCATCCAAATGTCATTTATTAAGCCTGTCAACAGTCCAGCCTGTAACTTTCGAAGCAAATTAATGAAGTAGTTTATCCTATTCACACTATGGTTTATTGAATGTGTTTTCCTTCAGACAGGCCGGATTTAATGAGCCATTACATATTGATGTTCAACGATGTGACCTCCTCCCATGTTTAGCCACTTCTACCAGCATCCAGTTTTCCCTCTCTAATTTCATGCCACAGTTCAATTAAATTGCTGGGATGCATCATTGACTGCATGTTCCATTTTTGCAATTTTATTAATGTAATGTGTTTTTGTTTCTCCCTTTTTTTTCTATTTCTCTCTCCCTTTTTGTTTTCTAGTCCACAAGTTCTTTGTCTTGTTATATTATTTGAACTTTTGTGATTTTTTTTTTTTTTACCTGGTACCCTGATGAGCCAGTAGTTGAGGATGAGGATGACAAGGATGAAGATGATGACATTGATGAAGAGGATGACAAAGATGAAAATGCTGAAGGTAAGTTGGCCATTAAGTTCAAATGAATCAACATTTATCCACCTTTTCTTTCATCTGGCTATTAGAACTTAAAATTTGGTTGGACATTAGTATCAAGTGAAAGAATATATTTTTGTGGTGCACACGGGTCATTTCCAAGCTTGCTTTGTTACCCTAGGATTAACTTCTAGTTTTTCAAGTGATCCTGGATGCACACCTTTGTTTTAAAAGTGATATTTGGCAATTTTTTCTAGTTTGAAATGGCTTCTTGCAAACTATGGTCAATATTTTAGTATTTCTACTATTTTAGTTGAAAACTTATTTCACATGATAACCATGGTCTGTGAAGTTAGAGTATTTGCTAATTAGAAATTCAAATATTTACACCACCTCTAATATGTTTTAGCTCTTAACTTAGATCCTCTTGTGTATAGACATGGAAATCAGTAGTAGCACAAGATTGAAGGGTTGCATTACACGACGATGCACATTTTGATAGTTAGAAATCAATAGTAGTACGAGCTTGCTTGAAGTTCTCAGGCCAATTTGCTCTTGGTCATGTATAAATCTAAATTCATGTCATTTTTATATGGGGTCTCTCGTCTATTTGATTTGAGTCAATGCTGTTATATAATTTTATGTAATTGAAGTTGGACTATTGGAATGGTGAATGAGGACATTGAGACTTACTATCGGATTAATTTGTGTTGTATGGCAGGACAAGAAAGTGATGAAACTTCTAGGTCTAGGCTAAGTAAAAGTGAAAAAAAAGAGTCGCAAGGCAATGCTAAAACTTAGAATGAAAACTGTTAATGAATAGATTAATTAAAATGATAAGTCAATGATTAAATAAGTCTAGATAGGTTAATAAATTGTAGACCTATCAAGACTCTATTTTATATACGTATCTTCAATATAAATATATATGTCTAGCTCATTGTTGAGCATGACTTCATAATATCTTCTCTCTTTTTCTCTCTTCCTCTTAATATGGTATCTAGAGTCCTCTATACCTTAGATATTTTCTTACTTCCCAACTTAAGCGAACAAAACTCATCCTTTCTTTTCGTTCCTCTTTTTGATGTTGTGAGTCATGGTGATTTCCATCTGACGACAATTTTTGGATTGCATGTTTGGCGATAAGTATCTAGCGTTTAGATACAGTATCTGTGGTGGCTGATAGTCATCAATTTTGACAAAAAATCAGATTTGTCTAGAAGCACATATACAAGAGTTCAAATCTTTCTAAAGGGTTTCGGAGTGCATGAGGTAGAGAAAAACAAATCTAGGTTGACAATGCAGTGGATTGGTGGATGATAGACCTCTTTAGGCAACACATGTGCTACACACGCTCTGTTCTAGTGGTGCATAAAGACCACGCGCAAAGAATTCTTATGGTGCATGGCGATGTGTGAGGCACTTTCCAGTAACACACTTCCTCTTACAACTTCTTCGATAGCCGGCACACCTCCTTATATGATCAGATCTTCGGTTTGGAAAGTTGTGCTACAATTTTTCTAATTTTTTTTCAATTCTGGTTTTTTATAATTTTTTAGTCAAATAATTTGTGATGGCTGACCCCACTTTTGATCTAAGAACCAAAAACAAAAATCCAACCTCTAGGGTTGAAGAAAAATCAAAATGCAAAACCCTCTTTTCATATCTAATCCCAACATTGGCTAGAATTATTGATTGGAAGTTAGATGCAGAAAGTCGACAGTATCTTGCTTAGAGAAGAGTTGTTAAATACTTCTTTGAGGGGATTGAAAAGGCAGATCATCTTATTCGAATTCTCCTACAAACAGCATTAAAGTTAAATAGGTGGTAGAAGACCGACATTTGTTTGGCCTCTTATGTAAGACCTTGGCAAATGAAGTCGAGGATAATACTGTTCATTGCAAAATAATGACCTGGGGACTTTCTTTGAGAGCCTATACTTAGGAAAAGATGATATGTATCAAATATATAACTTACGTGTATCATTGTTTCAGCCCAATGGAAAAAGTAAAAATATTTCACAAATATATTCTGATGTTAATCGTTTCTTTGAATAGTAGAATGCTCTTATTTATATCATTATAGAGATTGAGGTGATGCAGACTCAACAGGAACAATTGAGAGCTCTACATCTTTTGATGGCTCTATCCCCCGAACTTAACGCTACTCATTAACAAATCCTAACCAGTTTTGAATCACTTACATGGGTAAATACATTTTATCGTGTTCTTGGAAATGTCAAAGATGTGCCTTCTCAATCTACAACTCCTAGTAAGTCATTTGCCTTGATTGGATCCTATACTAAAAGGGGTTGCAATAGTAGTAAAGGAAGAAGGGGAAAGGGTGTGATTTTAATAATGCCTATATTTGTCATTATTGTAAAAAACCTGGTCATATCAAGAGATATTGTCCTAAGTTAAAAAATGCACCACATTAATTCACACATACTACAACTAATGCTCTTACATCAAAGTTTGAGCCTACTTATGGGATAATCATATCTGAAGAGGAGTATGCTTGATACTTTCAACTCTAAGCCTCTTAGCAATCATTACCCATCCAGTTCACTACCATTATGATTTAAACAGATAATCCTACTTGTCACAAGTTGGCTTTGTGCACCAATTCAACAGGCAAATGTACTCTATTTGACATAAAACTTGGTGGATAAATCAAGCATAATACAAAGGTCTTGTAGCATGATTTTGGAGGCAATCCAACTTATGTACTATTTTCTCGATTTTCCCTCATTTTGGCCTTATTTATATAATTTTAACCAAGATAACTTGTCCAGTGCAAGTAAATAAGCACATGGTTGTGATCCTTAGATTTTTAGATTCCCATCGATGTAAAATAAGGTGCAAAATCCTTCTCGAGTTGAGAGAAAAGGCCTTATGTCAACTTACAAAAAGTATGTCTAGTTTTGTCATTAGGCCTTTGGCTCAAAATGCTCTATAGGAAATGAGTGCCTGGCTACCCAAGATGGAGAGTTGAGACACTAGTCTGAGGCTCGGAGTGTGTGGCTTGGTGTCTCCCTTACACACTCCAAACTATGTAATAAGACTTAATATGAATCAAATAAGTAGCCTTTCTTCAAATTTCATTGTCTCATATTTTATCGAATTTTGTCCATATTTTCCCGCATTGCATATGTTGCATTCTTAGGCGCCTTATTACATTTATTTTAGCTTGCTTTGTGCTATGAGATGTGTTATCTGTCTTTATGTGTGAATAAATTGTTTGCCTTGATTGTTTATCTTCCACTATACTCTTTAATGCTTTGTAGCCTGATATTTTGTCCCTTGGTGTTGTGGGACTAGTCATTGGTTGGCTTGTTTTTAGGTGGTAGATAGCAAATGTTGCACGTTCTATCTTGTGAACTTGCTAGCCCGTGATAGTTAGTATTAGAGCGTAGTCTCAACTCACTCTAGGTTTACTTTGATTTGCTACTAATATTAAAGACACTACAATCATGTTGAACACCACACATATAACCAAAATTGAGAGCAGGTTGGGACAAATAACAGAGTTGTACAAAGTTATGAAAGACATGCAATAGAACGATATCCCTGAGCTTGTCGATAGGGCTCAAAAGTGGGAATCGATTATTAATCAAGTAGTCACAATAAAATCTTATCTGAGATTGGATAGAGAATCCACGAGTGCTAATGCTTATGGCAACTTAGGGGACATTATTCAAGACCTAAGGGTTGAGCTAGCAGATATGAAGACCCAGCTGAGAGTTCTCACATGAGTTATTAGGAACCAAGGCCTCAACCATGGAGGGGCAGAATACAAGCATATGAAAAATGCCTGAGCCTCACTCCTATGGTGGTGCGTGAGATGCCAAGGAGTTGGAGAATTTTCTTTCTGATATGGAATAATACTTCTGAGTGGTAAGGCCAGATTCTAAAAAGGCCATGTGACAATAGCAACCATGTACCTCATTGGCGATGCTAAGCTTTGGTGGAGGACAAAATATGAAGATATCCTGGTAAGTTGGTGCTTCATAAACTCTTGGGAAGATTTGAAAAGAGAGGTGAAGTCATAATTCTTCCTAGAAAACGTGAAGTATATGGCCAGATGCTAGCTTCGGGATTTGAAATAGATCGGTGCTATTTGGGAATATGTGAAGAAGTTTTTAGCATTGATATTGGGCATTGAAGACATGTCCGAGTAAGACAAGAAGTTCTACTTTTTTGAAGACCTGAAACCCTAGGTAAAGACTGAACTCCAGAGATAGTGAGTACAGGAATTGTCTGCTGCCTTATTTGTCACAGAGTGCTTGACCGACTATCACGTTAACAACCTTAGCAAGAAGCCCTAGGGAAACAACAGGTCTTCTTCTTGTGGAGGCAGGGGACAGTCAAACAAGTCCATCAAGGGCAAAAGTGGGGGAGTGGATAACAGGAAAGGAGCACGAGCTCAGCGTCATCTCATAATGCTATTAACATTGAGGGAAAGAGACCCTTAGCAAGCTGCTTGTGTAACGACCCATGTAGAGTGATAGAATGCCCTTAAGAAGTGGCCTTTAATGCTATGCAAGTTACCAAAAATGACAACAAGGAGGATAATGAGGACTATAATAGCGAAAAGGAAGATCCTCCAAAAATGGGAGTACTATAATTCCTTAGTGCACTAAAGATGCAGCCTAAGAATGGAAAAAAGACACCAAATAGGGGACTTATATATATGATGGGACAAATAGCTGGAAAGGTATGTATATGAAAGGATAAATAGCCGAAAAGGCCACAATGAGTATAATGGTAGACACTGGTACCACTCACAATTTCATCTCAGAAGGAAAAGCCAAAAGGTTAGGCTTGAAGTTGAAAAAGGACTCAAGTCGTATGAAAGTTGTGAATTCTAAAGCCTTCACCATTGCGGGAGTGGCGAAACAAATGTTGGTGAAACTTAGGTCCTGCCAAGGAAAAGCAAACTTTGTGGTTGCCTGAATGGATGATTTTATTATGGTGTTGGGGATGGAGTTCCTCTTAGCACACTAGGTCATGTCTATGCCGGTAACTAACTATCTCTTGATCATAGGTGAGAACCCTACCACTGTACCAATGCAGACCAAACAACTCGAAGAAATTAGGCTTTTGTCGATTTTACAGTTCAAAAGGGGTGTAAAGAGGCAAAAATCATCATTCGTAGCAGTCTTGATAGGAAGAGAATGTGAGGGAAAGGAAGTTGTGCCTTGAGAGGTCCAAAATGTGCTAAAAACATTTGAAGATATAATGCCAGACCAACTACCTCAAAGACTCTCACCACTATGGAGAGCTGTTGATCACCAAATTGAATTATTACCTAGTGTTAAATCCCCTACTAAAAAACCTTACCAGGTGGCACCATCAAAATTGGCTAAGCTTAGGAAGTGGTTGAATGAGTTCTTAGATGCAAGTTTCAACCATCAAAAGCACCTTTAGGGCTCTGGTGTTATTCTAGAAAAAACAAGATAGTAGTTTTCGGCTGTGTGTGGACTATGGGCTCTAAACAAGGTCATAGTGCATAACAAATATCCCTTCCCACTTGTTCAAGACTTTTTTGATCAACTGAGCACTACCCGCTACTTCATGAAATTGGACTTAAGGTCAATATACTATTAAGTTAGGGTGGTAGATAGAGACATTGATGCCATTGACTTTATAGTTATGCCATTTGGGTTGACAAATGCTCCTGCTACATTCTGCACCCTCATGAACTAAGTTTTTCCTGACTATCTGGATAAATTTGTTGTTGTTTATCTGGATGATATTATTATTTTCAATTCACAATAAAGGACCACCTAACACACTTAAGACTGGTGTTCAAGAGATTGAAACAATATTAGTTATATGTGAAGTGGGAGAAATGCTCATTCGCTTAGGAGCGTATCAAGTTCCTTAGGCATATTATTGAACGTGGTGGCATCAACATAGATTTGGAGAAAGTGGGGGCCATTCAAGAATGGGAAATTCTAACAAAGGTGACTAAGTTAAGATCCTTCTTAAGGCTTGCTAACTACTATAATAAATTTATGAAAGGATACTCTAGGAGGATAGCCACACTAATTGACCTTTTGAAGAAAGGGGTAGTTTCAGGATGGACTGAGGTGCGCCAAACTCCATTTGAGGATTTGAAACGGGCTATGACTGAAGACCCCATGCTTACCTTACCAGATATCACAAAGCTTTTTAAAGTTCAGACAAATGCTTCCAATTTTGCATTGGGTGGATTCCTATTTCAAGAGGGACATCTCGTTACCTATGAAAGCCATAAGTTGTCAAAAGCTGAGCGGAGATACACGGCACAGGAAAAGGAAATGCCAGTGGTAGTTCATTACTTACAGATACTGAGACATTACTTGCTTGGGTTGAAGTTTGTGGTAAAGACTGATAACAAGATAATTAGTCACTGCTGCACCTAACTAAAGTGAACCCCAAAGCAAGGCCATTGGTAAGAGTTTCTGATAAAATTCAACTGAGTTTGAACACAAGGCGGGTCGGACCAATCAAGTTACAGATGCCCTTAGTCATAAGGCTGAGCTTGCGACAATGACTTTAATGGCATGCACGGCTCATAGTCATGTTAATATTACTATACAGGAGTGCATTAGAGAGAATCTTGCTAAAGATCTGGGTTGGGTGGAGGATGATCTACTATGGACAAAAAGGAAAAGACTCTTTTCCCCAAAACTGGTGACTTGAGGAAGATACTTCTAAAGGAGTGTCATGATACCTAATAAGCATGCCATATGGGTTGGTAGAGAACTTATGCCTTGTTGAAGTAAGGTTACTATTGGCCGCAGATGCATGATGATGTAATTGATTACACACCAAAACTTGTCTCATTTGTCAGCAAGACAAGGTTGTGAGAGATAAAACTGCAGAATTTTTGGAGTCATTGCAAGTGCCAAGTAGACTATGGGAAAGTGTCTCATTAGACTTTATTTCCAGCCTTCCCAAAGTGGGAGATTTGTCTGCTATCTTAGTGGTGGTACATCGCTTTTTAAAGTATGGAACTTTCATCTCAACTTCAAAGTATTGCACAACAGAGGAGATAGTTCAATTATTTTTCAAGTTTGTGGTTAAGTATTGCATGGTAGATGGAACTTTCACCCATGATCAGGAGATAATTAATTGCCAATACCGATATAACCTGGTGTGCCAAAAGGAACTCTATCTCCTACATCACATCAAAATCATCCATTCAGGCAACCACGAAGTCTACTCTTCCTTGCCACAACCTAAGTTTTACTAACGCTTGTTTTGCCACTCTCGCAATGGTGAAAGCTTTAGAGTTAACAGCTTTCATGCAGTTTGAGTCTTTCTCTAACTTTTAAGCTTAGCCTGTTGGCTTCTCCTTTTGAGATGAAATTATAAGTGGCACCAGTGTCCATTATTATACTCGTCGTAGCCCTTTCGGCTATTTGTCCTTTTACATACATAAGTCCCTTATTTGGTGTCTTCTTGGCACTCTCAGCCTGCTTCCTTAATGCACCGTGGAATCACAATGCTCCCCTTCTTGGAGGATCGTCCTCTTCACTATCACAGTCCTCATTATCCTCCACGTTGTCATTTTTGATAACTTGCATAGCATTGAGAGCTGCTCTTTGGGGGCATTCTGCCACTCTATGTGGGTCGTTGCACAAGAAGTATGTTAAGCATCGCTTTCCTCTAGTGTTAACAGCATTACGGGATGATGTTGAGCTCGTGTTGTTAGATCATTCTTTCCTATTATCCCTTCCCTCACTTTTGTCTTTGCTAGACTTGTTTAACTATCTTTTGCTTCCAGTAGAAGAAGACCCATTATTTCTTTGAGGTTTCTTGTTAAGGTTGTCGACATGGTAGTCAGTTAAGTGCCCTATGGTAGCCAAGGCAGTAGGCAATTCCTATAATTGTTGTCTCTAGAGTTCAGTCTTTACTAGGGTTTTAGGCCTTCAAGAAAGTAAAACATTGTGTCCTTCTTAAACATGTCTTGGATATCTAACATCAATGTTAAAAACTTCTTCACATATTCCTAAATAGCACTGGTCTGTTTCAAATCCTAAAGATGGTGCCTAGCCATATACTCTACATTCTTTAGGAAGAATTGTGACTTTAACTCTTTCTTCAAATCCTCCCAAAAGTTTATGGTGCACCAACCTGCCAGGATATCTCCATATTTTGTCCTCCACCAAAGCTTAGTATCGTCAATAAGATACATGGTTGTTGTTGTCACCATAGGCTCTTTAGAATCTAGCTTTACTGCCCGAAAATATTGTTCCATATTAAAAAAAAAATTATCCAACTCCTTGGCGTCTTGCGCACTAACCATAAGAGCAAGGCTCGAGCATTGTCATATGCCCGTATCCTAGCCCTCTATGGTTAGGGCCTTGGTTCCCAGTGATGGCAGTTAGTATCAGAGCATGGTCTAAAGCTTAGGTGCATGCTAGAGGTCTCCAACTGCTATCACGAGATAGGCATACCAAGTTTATGTTAGGGCGCCCAAGAGCATGACACATAAATAAGGATATGCTAATTCCCACACCATGAATGTATACTAATAATCTTTGCATTTTCCTAAATTTTCAATTTTTATGAGCTTGCCTATCGATTATTGTCTAAAAATCAATCTTCTGGTTTTCAAATAGGACAATGCCTCCGAAAATGCATTTTCCTAGTGGACGCCGAATGGAAGAAGCGTCCGGTGAAACACCTCAACAATCACCCTCTTCCCAGGCTATCCCTTAGGGTTAGGGTAGGACAAGGGGTAGAGGTAAATCTACTCGAAGAGAACAGCAAGTAGAAAGTTCCCGGTTAAACTCAAGAGCTCCTTCTACTTCCGAGATTTCAGCTAGCCCCTCTTCATCAGAGGCTTCCACATGGTTTTCCGATTTTAGAAATTTAATGGTAGAATTCATAAATAAGATGGCCCAACAAGGAACTCAGACTCAAGGCAGGGGCCCAGAAACTCAGATGTCTCCACCCCCTCCACCTCCTACTGTAAATATCTCCACTTATTTAGAAAAATTTCAGAAATTTAAACCCCCAGATTTTCAGGCATTGGGTCAGAGCTGGACCCCCTTGTATTCCTAAATCAAATCAAACGACTATGGTGAGTTCTAAGATGTCCAAATGAAGTATGCATACAACTGGATGATACTGCGGCTAATTGGTGCCAAGGATGGGTGAGTAGTGGCTCCTCAGAAAGTGGAGCAAATACCTAAGAAGCATTCCGTGCGGGCTTCCTTCAGCAATTCTTTCCTCTAGGGCAACAATTTGCAAAAATGCAGGAGTTCCAAAATTTGAAGCAGGGAGAATTATCTATTTCGGAGTATGCTGCTCAATTTCTTCACCTTTCCTAGTTTGCAAGTAGCATAGTTTCTAATGAACAAGAAAAAGCTTGGAGATTTCTTAGTGGTCTGAATGATAGATACTTTAATATTATATCATTCACTGAGGATATTACTTTTGAACAAGCTTACAGCTGGGCACTTCACTTGGAGGCGAGAATAAAGGAAAGGAAGCAAGACAGAGGGGCAAGAGAAGCCTCGAGTAGTTCAAGAAAGAAGTCTAGGTTGGAGAGCTTTCGGAAACAATTATTTGTAGCTTCTAGTACACATTCTTTGGGAAGATTTAGCTCACGTCCTCCTACTCCAACTAGACATGCGACACTAAGGCAGTGTCAAAATTGTGGGAAAGTTCATTCTAAGATTTGTAGGCAAAGAACTCGAGCTTGCTATGGATGCGATCAGCTAAGCCATTTGGCAAGAGACTGCCCCGTACACTTCTGTTTCGTCTGGTGGCACTAGAACCACTAGTGCATTTGGAAGTACTCCACCCTAAGTTACACCACCCATCAGACCTCAATGATTGTTTGGGGAAGGTTGTAATTAAAAGGTAGCTTCCTTAGAGAAAGGTGTTAGTAATCAGAGTATCGTAGCGGACGCGTAGTAGGCCCAAAACCTAACCCACAGATTCTAGAAATTTCTTTTGAGGAGAGTAGGAGTATGGATCTTCACTCTTTATGCCTATCATCGTAGAATTTGAGAACGAATTCTTTTTATAGGGGGAGAAATTGTAATACCTGAAAAAAAAAAAAAGAGAAAGGATCAAATTGAAAACTTGATAGGGACTAAATTAAAAAGATTCTTTGAAGTTGGGCTCTAGTGAAAGGCTATGGAAAGTTTTAGGGTCAAATTACAAATTACCTCATTTCATTTTATTTATAAATTTCTCTCCCAAGTCGGCCTTCTTTTCCAGGTTTTCAAAATTTCGTCTGAGCTTTCCTTCTCTCCCGAAGCTCCTCCATGTCGTTCATCTGTCAGCTGCCATTCCACCACTGTCCGATGCCGTCCGGCCACCCTCCGAACGTTGCTATCTTCTTGTCCACCTCATCGGAGTTTCTGCATTAACGGATTGGTTCAGTAGTTCTCCCTTTGGCCGGAACCATCCCTGCTCTGGCCAGTCTTTTCCCTTCTCAACTCATCACCAATCAGTAGTACTTTGGTCGGACATCTCCTTTTTCTCCTATTCCAGCTCACGGTGGCAGCAGTTCTTTATTCCTCTACTTGGAGTTGGTTCGGCCAGCTCTTCTTTTTAGCTTGCTGGCAAAGCTCCGGCTGGCGGCGAGCTACCAGTAGGTCCTTTGTGAAGCGATGAGTAATTTTAAGTCATCGAATTTATTCCGTAGTAACTGTGTAATTAGATGTCAAGATTATTGCATAAAAACCCTTATATGTTAAGTTGATGAAACTTAGTATTCCTGCTACTGTCTTGTCACAGTAAATTTTGTGTGAGCTCATTGACGGAAGAAATTTGGAATTTCAGTTAAGTTAGGCTTAAGGAGTGTCCAAGGTGAGTGTACAATCCTCCTCACTTAATGATCTCATGTGTAAATATAAATTAACTTTATTGTACAGAATATTATGAATTTTTTTAAATAATAGATATGAAAATACATCAGTAGATATATGTATGTTTGGATAAATGGTGATTACTCGAAACAGCATTTTCATGATTTATGATATTTAAATTATTGGTGTGTGTGACTAGAACCATTGGAAAATTTATTGATAACCCTCAAGTGCATTTGGGAATAAAACATCATACAGGCGTGATGGTTGGATACAGGCGTGATGGATGGATTGGAGTAGTGTGATGGAGTTATATTTATGATGTATGGTTATCTCTAGAAATTTTTTCATTGGGGTTCCAGTAGTTTGTTTTGCATATGCATTATTATATCTTATAAAAGTTATTGAATATTTTCCTGTGTTCACAATGTGA
>JANHAO010011166.1:0-17225 GCA_026873985.1 Saraca asoca | reverse complement strand
TAAATAATCACTCTATCAACCTTCCACCAATCCAAATTGTCATAAAATAAGGATTAACAAGCATATATATATATATATATATATATATATATATATAAGCTACATGACAGCCATGGATTAAATTAACTCAACCTCGTTCAATAATTTCCACGTCAAATAATATAAACAATGGAAGAAAGATGAAAAACAACAACGTACAATAATACCATAAACATCATCACACAAGTTATTAGATTTAAATATAATTTTGATTCTCTTAATATATAAATTAATTATATTTAATTCTATTAAATAAAATATTCTATTTTGATTAACGTAATATATAAATAATATCAAATTATATTTAAATTGATAATTTTTGAGTAATTTAAGATAACAAAAACTTAATTGACACAAATCTTTAATTAAACTTAAAGCTGATAATTATTATAAGAAAAATTAATAAAATTAACCCTATTATGTAAGAAAACGTGCAAATCATGATTCAATATTAAATTAGAATTTTTAATATTTAAATTGATTAAAATTATTAATATATAGACAAGATATAATTCAAATTTATATATTAGAGGAATTAAAATGAAATATTATATTTAAAGTGATTAAATATTTGTTGTATTTTTAGATAAGCGGAGAGGAGGTTAACAAAACATATGGAGCCAATTGAAACTGAATTTGTATGATCCTTTTATTTTTTATTTTTTGGTCATATTTTTATCATGTTAAATAGAGATAAATACAACTTTTATATATAATGAATTTAATATTTTTTATATATAATAGGAACTATAAAAGATCAGTGTCCATATCTCTTTAAATATATAAAAAAAATGACTAAAAGAAAAAAAAAAAGAAGAGATAATCCATGCTCCATTGAAATTACTATAAAAGCAAATGGGTGAATATAGCATTGTAACAAAAGTGAAAAACCTAAAATATGACAAGAAAACTAATTAAGAAAATGAAGACAATGAATTAGAATCATTTGGCTGTTGTAACTGGGTATCCAATGCCATGCCTTGTTGTAGGAAAAACCACAAACAACAAACTGCAGATAACCCCAATCCCCACAGGAACAATATCCAGAACTTCCTTAGTTTCATCCTCTGCTTTTGGATAAAAACAGCTCAAAACATTCTTGTCTCTCAATGCCACAGCAGAAAAAACTAACACAGATAACACCGCATGAACAAAATCAATGAACCTCACCCGGTACTTGCTCAAATCGGGTAGTCCGGATCCGGACGGGTCCGGGTAATCGAATATCCACATCCCTTTGAAGGTGGCCAGGCCATGGTAGACTTTTCCGTCCGACGCTTTCACCGTGTCCGTGAAGCAGGCCAGGATGCAGGAGACGGCGAGGAGGAGGAGGAGGGAGGCGGTTAGGAGGCTGGTGACAGAGTCACAGCGGCCGTTGTTGGTGAAGATTGGGGTGAGGATTTGGAATGCTAAGAGGGTGCCTGTGGGAAGAAGGTTGGCTAAGTTGGCTGTAGTGGTTAGGGTTTGGGATAAAGCGCGTCTGGGAATAGAAGAAGGGAGTGGCTTTGGTGATTTTGGGGTGTTTGGCTCGGAAGTGGCAGTGGTGGTGGTCGGAGACGACGCGGTAGAGGCGGCCGGCGTGTCTGATGTGGAGGGTTGCGTGGTGGTAGTAGGTCTTTGTCTGATAGACATGCTTTTGAGTTCAAAAAAGTAGATTGGTTTGAACTATGAAGATGATGATAAAGAAAATGTAAAGATAATATGTGAAATTGGTGTTGATTTGGAAGTTCATGGTTGGAATTGTATATGAAGCGTGTTTGCTTGTCGTAAGGGAAAAAGCTAAATAATAGTGTGGTTTCCATGGGAGGTTCCTTGTCGAGAAAAATGACGTGGATAGGTTCTTTTTTTAATAAAAAGATTATAGATAAAATATGTTATTTCATTTTAAAATCAAGTTATGCCATCAATTATTTTTAAAATTTACTTAAATACTTTTATATATATGTCTAAAATATGTTATTTCACTCTAAAATTAAGTCATGTTATTAATTTTTTTAAAAACTTTTCAATAATACTTTTATATATCTTTTAACGTCTTGAAATAATTGAAAATAACATTTAAATTAAAATATAAATGATATATAAATAAAGACTTTGACTTATGATAGTTTGGTATATGGTATGTCTCGTGGAAAAAAAAAGGATGTAACCTTGGTTAGGTAGGTGATGTGGGAAATTAGGAAATCAAAGGATCTATTTGGAAGTGTTTTAAGATGTTTTTATTTTATTATTTTTTAAAAATATTTTTTTTAAATAGCTTTTAAAAATTATTTTCTTAGAATAAAAAAATAAAAAATTTATTTGGATGTTGTTATATATATATATATAAAGTAGCCTCACAAGGACATGTTTCCGAGCGCGACAAAGATCAAGTCCTTCGTTTCGAGGAAAAGCTTCCGGCAGGCTTCGCTTCACCCATCAGGAAGTGGCAACAATGAAGTACTCATAAATACCAATCCCGCATCGCTCGTCGCAATGCAACAACGCTGTGAGGGCATTCGGGTACATTCCGTGAAATAGCCTTCCTCGCAAGGGACGGTTCAACGAAGAAATTACAAGACCGGATTGTTGACTAGCCGATCACTCCGTTCAAGCCCGCTTCCTCGCTACAACAGTCTCCATGACACCCCCGAGCTAAGGATTCCCGCTCGGGACGCCCAAGTATCTTGCTTGGGACGACAATTCCAAGCATCGGACGTCAAGAGGTTCAGGCCTACCGCCAACCTAAGGAGACCATTCTGCAAGCCTACTTCCTCCAGTAGCCGAATTGTAACCTCTTTGCTGTCTTTTCTTATTTATAGCTTGATGTAATATTACTGTAGTTTCTAATTAATGCATGTAACTCCTCCTTCCTCTATAAATAGGATTGCATTGTTAGAAGATAGGGGACGACCAAGTCTGGTAGGCAGAAACTCTACAAATTACCTTCAATACATCAATAAAAGCTCCGTTGTGGACGTAGGGTCCAGTACCGTCCAGATTTAGCCGAACTACGGTAAACGTATCGTCTCTCTTTTCCTTCTTCCTCTAGATCCTTTCCCTTATGTACTTCGGAAGCAGCATTGGTTCCCTGAACTCATCTTCGTTGGCTGAAGTTCGAATCCTCCATACGAACCAAATTTCATCGTCAACAGATGTAAATTTTAAAAATAAGTATTTTTTTTTATTTTTGAAGATGAAAAAACATATTTAATATTATTTACAACTTTGTCATTAATAAAAACAGGTATTATTCTTATTTTTTTAAAAAATATAAAAATAATTATATACAAAAATAAGGAAAAACACAATTTTGGTGTTTTCTGAAAACTATTTTTTCAGTTACACTTTTAAAAAACAGTTTTTAAAAAATAATTTTTGAAAACAAATTATCAAATAGATTTTTTTGTTTTTATAAAACAAAATAACAAAAAAACTGTTTTTGAAAACAAAAAAACAACTTTCCAAACAGTACTTAAGAATCTTTGGTTCACAAGCCATATGTTCCTTCTAGAATTCCAGTTACTGGGAGGAGGAAAGTTAAGCTGCCTGCTGTCCATGAATGAATAAATAAAAAAGAAAAAAAAATATAGTAAAAATTAAAATTTAAATGAAAAGTGAAACACACTTTTGGACATGAATAAAAAGTAAAAATTGAATCTGCATAATTTCCTTTTACTTTATGTCTTTTACAAGAAGTATAACTACATGTTTCACACTTGAGGATTATGTCTGGCCTTCGGTTATTGTTTATTTTATACTATGCATGTATGCAGCCCAAATGGGGATTCATGAGTTGGGCCAGAAGCTATCCTGTCCCGTGGAGCGCATGATAGCGGCATTCTTTTTTTCGTTTTGGGGAAGGAAGTCGCTCGCCAGTGCACCTCACCCAAGGTTCACGTCGCTAGGTCAATTCATGCTTCGACGCACTCCCGTCTCCTGTTTTCGACAGTGTTGTGCCATACTTCGAGAATGACACGGTTCGAAGGAACTCTAACTTCATTTGGGTGAAAACTCCTTCTTCCGATCCTGTAGAGAGGCCTGGAAGAATTCATTGAGAATAACAAGACGATTGACCAATTGAATCATCTTAAATAAAGACATCATGCCCTAGACGCGAAGGTGAGTAAGAGACCCGGGTGAATACGCGACCCCGTATAGAATAGACGCGCCAACCAACGGGCGATTCTTCTTCAACTAGAAGTCGAATATGAAAAGGGCGAACTTACTGAAGAATCGGTGGCTAAAGTACTTTTCTGGTAACATATTCCTCCTCATTAAGTGGCTGCACACACCGACTGGTGCCCCATTTACCCAGAGTAATGAGACTATGTATAGCGGTCACTTGACCGCCTATGAATGAGAGCTTCAAATCCAAGACTTACCTGTCTCCCCTACCCCTCTGAGATTCATCTTGATTGGATTTCTCTTTCTCGGAACCTTCCCTCACCTTTCCTTCTCTTAAAATATTTCGTATTAATTAGTGCAAGGCGGCCTTCTTTCTTGAAGTTGTAATGGCACAAGAGGACGATTCTAGGATTCAGAGAAGCAAACCTGTGCTCCCTTTTTCCAGTTGTTGCAACTCAAGTCCGTAAGCGGGTTCAATTGAAAAACCAAGGTTTTCTCGGATCAATAAAAATAGAATAATAAGGTCAAATCTTGCTATTCCACCTCTCGCTGCTAGTTAGTGGTCTTGCTGGTGGTAATGAAATTAGAAATTCGTCTTGGTTAACGCTCCCACCGAACCTCTTCTTATAGCCTTTCCTTGCCCAACAAGGGCTATTGTAAGAAAGCCCTTCTCTGCCTGCCCCAATCCCCATCATGAAAAAGATGAAGCCTCACCAAAAAGGAAGACAGAAAAAATAAGTTGCAATTGATAACTGAAACAACTTTTGACTGTTCTTCCTACAAACAAGATACAAAATGTCATATCTTCAAGTCAATTATAGCCGCGAGCAGCATGTTCAAGCTGCACAAAACTGCAAAGCTTTTGTCAAAGAATTACTATGGACATTTGTATGTGGCTGCATTCACACATGTTCCTAGTTTTCCACTGAAGACCAAGGCAGATTTGTGAAGGGCCCAAATGTCTTCGTTTCCTCTCTTTTGGTCATTAAAATGTCTATAGCCCTATGGCAGATCGTACTTTACCTCTCCGAGGTAGAGACCGCATGCAGGTGCCATGGGACTCGCAGCTGTCACTGTCCTTGCATTCAATATTCTTTCAACTGAAATGGTCATGTGAGACAACATTCAGTCCACAAAGCATCGTATATATGAAAAAGCTAAGTATGTCTGCAATGCATATAATTAAGATACAGCAAAAATGGATGATCAACATGAGTACCATCTGAAATTGTTATGCTTCCTGTGCCAACAGCTTTCAGAACACCAACAAGAAGTCTGACCTAAAATGGTATAACAATGAGTATTCAGCAGAAAACGGATGGTAAAACCAGGAAAAGAAGTTGTAGTCATTATCATTCATTTGGAGGTTGATTACCAACACTATATTTCTTTAGTTTTTCCTTCAAGACAAAGAAAGCAGACCATAAAGGCTGCAAAATTAAAAGGAGTTAAACCCAACCTGATGATAGAGAAAAGAACGTGCACGTGCTGTTACTACCAAGCAGCGATGTCTTCTCCTTTTGCCAAATCCTATATCTTCGTTTGATGCCTCTACTTCATTATTGCTTGGTGAGATAAGAGGTTCAACTTTACTATTCCGTTCTCTATCGATTACCGAAGGAAAATATGGACTTGGTATTACCTCTATGACACTGAGCTCATCTAAGGTTCTAATAGGTGATTTTGCCTGCAATTGAATGATTTTATCTCAGATTTCTAGGATGGTTCAAAGCCCACAAAGAGGGAGAAGGAAAACATTTGATGTGATATGACAGCCGTGGAATGTTGTCACTGTTAATTCTAGATAGTTGAGAAGTAGAAATCTTTCAATGTTTTCTTTGATCAAAGGAATTTCCATATATATTAAGTAAGAATAATGAGTACTATTAATAACTGCATGACTACATTAAAGTACTTTGCATAGAGAAAGTAGAAGATAATCAGGCAAGACATGCTACTACATCTCTAATCAGCCAAATTTAGATTGAGAATATAAAGTTGGCACATAATCTAAAATCTAAAGCTTGGAGATACGATGCAACCTGACAACCTGCTGCCCTGAAGGAACTAAAATCATGGTGTCCAACCAGAACTTTACATGCTTCCTGCACAAATGTCATTATTAAACTACTTATCTTTTATGGGATCTTTTGAGAGTGTAATCTAGCATATATAGGGAATATTAACTGACTTTCATAGCTGAAAGATCAAGGTCCTCCGGTACATGCCATGCTCGATCTTTCTCAAAGGTTGACAATGGCTCTGTCCCAGAGAGCAAACGATAGAAGTATCTGATTAGAAGTTCCAAAGAATTATCAGTTACTATAATACCATAAACCAAAGAATTCAATGGCAATGCCTGAAATATGATTCAGCTTGCATAATGCAAAGATCAAGCTTATCGCTCCATTTCTGCACTATGGTCATATACAATTACAATCAAGCATCATTTCATGGATAAGCAAGTTCTCAGTCCATAAATTGACAAATTGCAGCTCAAAGTGACCTAGTTTTAAATCAAACAGAGCTTTATGTGCAAATCAAAGTTCTATCCAGAAAAATCTAGATTCACAAGTACATACGTACGCTCTTGCGCTTTAAATCTGGCATGGAAATCAGATGGAACACATCTAACATCGACAACTGTTATGTCGCCTTCATTCTTCTAAGATAAATTAAAAAAAAAAAAAACTGTCAGAAGAGTTAAGTGGCATCAACTAGCAAATGAAAAACAGATTGAAACTATAACTCCAACTTTGTATCCAAGAATCAATTAATTAATAATAGTCATTGATACACAAGTTCGTACAAGAAGAGGCACCATATGAACTAATCTAGGATTTTGTCTGATCATAGAAGAAAATACCTGTAAGAAATGGTTCACAGCTCTTCTGACTACAGCAGGTTCATGAGGTGGCAACTATATTTTGAGAGAAAAAAGGGAAGTTAAGCGAGTAAAACAAAAGATATTCCTCTCAGTCAATTTAACCAATCACCCAATTAATGTAGCACTTGTAAAAACAGAAGAGGATTTTATGTAACATACCACTTCACCAGGCTTCCTTTTGCTTATGCGTTCAATATCTATGTGACAAACATTTGATAAGGCATGGACTCCTGCATCCTGATAAATAAAAAAAAGGATCATATATGTTATATTCCAGTTAAAATAGCATCCCTAAAAAGTTTACATAAAAGTGAAACAAAAATGCACGTAATATACTGTTCCACTGAGTAGGCAGAAACCCGGTAAGACTAGTTAACAGTCAATGCCATATACCCAGTTGATACAAATCCTAAACCCAAAATTATACCACTAACACTATCACCTCACTCTACAATAATCACATAACACAACAGATTATATTTTTTATTACCTCTCTCTTCATTACCACAATCCATTGCCATTAATTTTGTTGTAAATGATATACACATACTAAAAACTTGCCAATATTGACATATACATGAGTCACTATGTTGCAGCATATATACTCACAGTTCGACTTGAAAGAGAAATTGAAACTGGCTGGCCAATAAATTTATGAAAAGCATCCTACATGGAACAAGACAAAATTAATATCAGCATAAACAATTAATAAAAGCATCCTGAGTACTAATGGGAAAACAATGGTATAAAGATAGAAACAAAATTAAGAGTAGTAGAAAATCAAACTTCAGAAAAATGTACATGCCAATACTAGGAAATGAATTAAGGGTGAAGTACAAAGTAAAAAACCAAATTCTTTCTTTTCTTTACATTTCAAATGTTGGTGCAAAAATTTGACATTTCTCGGCCTCCAAACAGTAAGACAAAGAAAGCATTTAGGGCAATTCATTCCTACTTGCCAAAACATGACAAACAGTTACCTCTAGAGCACCGACAACTGTACGACAACTAAGTTGCTTCTGTGAACCTGAAAACCGGGTTCCAATATACTCAATTGCAACCAAATAGCGTTGAATTCTAGGGTTTTGGCTCATGGGTTGAAGGCTAGTGACAGGCTCTTTTCGTTCCTCGTCGTCTTCGTCGCTAAAATCCTCTGTTTTCGCTATCTTTGATGGTCTATCCGCGGATTCTAAGACACTTTCCAATGCGTGCTTCGGATTTTCCGACATTGATTGTCCAAAAATTTCAGCTTCTCTAACAGCTCCAAATTCAAATGGTGAAACACAGTCCAATGTTGTCCTTTCTACATAAGGTTTTTGCGCTTCGTCATTCTGAACGTTGAAGTCGAAGAAGGGTTTAACTGTTAGCTGGCGTTTGGATATAGGGCTATGCTATTCCGCACCAGAACTGGAAAGACCAGTTCAACTACAAGGAGATGCTTGCAATTCAGATACACAAACACTTACCAATATTTTCTTCCTTTTTGGAATAAAAAGACAATTGATGCATTAAAAATAGCCCAATTTTATTTTAAAATAAAATAGACAATTTATGTATTATTGATTAACATCTGAATCCTATTAAAATTTTAAATGATTTGATTTTGATATTTTTTTGTTGAGACATACAACATTTGTTTTTATTATCATTGTTACAAGAAATTAATTTTCTATTTTTTCTTATAATAATGATAATAAAAATATCATTTTATAAGTAAACCATTTTCATGGAAATGAGAAAAAAAAAAAAAGAAGAAATAAATAGGCAGAGAAAGTTGTAAACTAAAATAACTGTAATTGGACAGGTAGTTTTCCCGTACAACACAATGTTTGGTACACTTGTCTCATCGTACAAGTCATCATCAATCATATCCCACAAAAATATGAAAAAATAGTCTAAGCTTTTCTCACTCAGACTCAGCAAAAGCGCACAGAGACAGAATCAGAATCATACTGTATTAGACTTTTTGCTCTTCTTTCATTGATCCAATCCATCAATTCATCATCTTCGTAGATCCCACCCCATGACTTCTTCTTCATCTTCTTCACTTTGAAAACTTCACAGTCACAGTTCCATAAAGCCTTCTCTCTCTCTCTCCCTCTCTCTCTCTCTCTCTCTCCCTCTCTAAGCATGCCCACTAGCAATGGAGATTCCAATTCCAATCTCAGTCATGACAAGTTAGAGAGGCCGCCATTGAAGAGACCAAAGACTTTGATTATTCCCAGTAATGCTTCTTCTTCTTCTATCAGTAACAAGCCATTTGATCTCAGAGTTTCTTTTTTTGAGAATGGAAGCTCTGCCAGTAATGGTATTTTCCAAGATGAGCAATGGAAGTACCCTTCGTTTCTCGGCACCAAAACTAGGAGAAGAACAGTATCAGTCAAAAATCCCAAGACCCCGAAATTGGATTTTGGAAATTCGGCTGCGTTTGAGTTGGATGGGGAGAAGAACAAGGTGGGGAAGAAGAGTTCTGTTGTTCCTTCTGCTGGTATTGTTCCTTCAAGTTCTTCTTCTTCGTCTTCATCTTCACCGATAGATTTGGACGTGCGGAGGCCGCAGGAGGAGAAGCGCTCTTCGATCTTGTATTTGGTTAGTTGCTTGTTTTCCACTTGAAGAATAAGAATTCTTATTTCAAAGTTCCATTTTTCCTTTTCCAGATTAAGTACTTCAATGGTATGAGACTGGCATATTTTAGTTTAGAGAAAATACTCGAAATATGATGAAGTATCAAGCTTGGAATTATTTTTTTCTCTCGTGAAGTAAATTGTGATTTTTTTGTTAGCCATTTTTTTTCCGTCCCAATTGTCTGATTGATTGCTGAAGTAGAGAAAAAGGCAAGTAGAAAGAAATGAAAAGGAACCATTGATATTGTTCTCCTCATGGTTTTGCCCTATGTTGGTGGTCGATTTTAGTAATCAATCAACCAAAAGTTCTGAAGTTCAAACTGCTATAAAAGGTGTGAAAATGCAAGAAAACAGCAAGAGCAAGAAGAAAGAAGAACAAAGTGAACACTAAAGATTTTTAACGTGATTCTGTTAAAATCATTGTAACCCCTATGTCCACAGTGATTGTATTTGCTTTTTGTGGTTGTTTCTCTGTTTAGTTCAATAAAGTTTTAATACATAAGCTCTCTCACTATTTTGGTAGAGTTTTTGTATATATTTTTCACTATCTCTGTTACAATAATTTTTCTCCCCTATTTATAGAAGCAAGGAGGGTTACAGTGTAATTTGATAAATTGTAAAACTATCATTACCGTCGCTGCGGGCAATAAATGCTTGACGGATAATAAATGCTTTGCAAATCATTGTCAACTTTTGGAGGCTAATGTGCTAGTTCTAGAGGTTGACTTGTTAGTTGGGAGAATATGTCTCTGGCTAATGACTAGACTTAGGAGTTCAATATTTATACTTGGGGGCAGCTCACTCGATAGCCCGAGCTCGCACTAGGTGACTTGTTGGTCGAGCTAGTTGATCATGTACTTGTGTTCAATCAAGATGAGTCTTTTGGAAGTGGTTGGAGTTTGCTTTTGCCTTGTCCCGCGTCCTGAGCTTGCGACTGGTGAGTTGGTGCCCTTGCTAGGTGACCTTAGCTTTTGGACGACTTAGGCCTTCTCCGATTGGACTTGTCTCCTGTTGGGCCTTTGCCAACCCATTTTGCCTTACTCAAAAATACCAATAATATTAGCCCCCCCAACTTTTACTTCTCTTTGCAGACTGGGAGTTGTAGTTTGCTAGCAAAGTCTTCACTTTTAGTCTGCAGTGTTGTCAAGTCTTTGCATTCAGTCTGTTGTGTTGTCATTTCAAGCTTTAATCTTTCGCTTCATTTGCACCAGGCCATACCTCCTACTGTATATGTTTCATAGTTGTTGGCATGACAACCTTGTTTTCTTTTGGACCGTTCAATCACGAATAGCCAGATATCTTCTGGATTCTTCAGTGAAGTTAGACTAGTTTATATAAGGTGTGATGGATTCTTCAGTAAAGTTAGACTAGTCTATATAAGGTGTGAAGAATCCTTTTTCCTTCTCCACAAAATGACATGATGGATGTCTTAGTTAAGCCCCCTATGTTTCTGATGGTTCGAATCTCTGCTGGAGTTCTGGAGGGTGTGTATGGCCTACTGAGACAGTTCCTCTTTAAGGATTCTGGGAAGTTTTATTATAGGAAGCTTCCATGGACAATTCCTTTTTGAGGATCTCGAGAAGCTTTGTTACATTCTTCCATAGCCTCCTCATGACTGCATTGAATACTGTAGCTTTTTCACCCCGGTTCTTTGGCCTCCTTGCATGGTGGCGTAGGGTGTCTTCAGGTTTCCAAGTACCTTGGGGGGATGAAGCTAAAGGATGTTCTCCTTGCTTAAGAGGACTAGAAAAGACTTGAGCAGCCACCTTACTTGCCTCAAATGCTAATCCTTCCACCCCATGTACCTTGGGAGCACTCAAGTTAGTGAAGAAGCTGTAAGCTTGGGAAGTTTATTCTAGTCTTTGTACTTCGAATTTTCTTATGTGAATTCGCCTCTTTGAAAAAGGTTTTTAATGGGACTTTGCATATTATTCTTGTCTTTTCAATTGCATCATGTTGTATGCTTCATACATTGCAGAAGAAAACATGTAAGCTTTTCATGAATGGACTCCTTCACATCATATCTAAACAAATATGGAGTTAAATAACCAATTGGTTACATTAATTTGTTTCAATTGATAATGAACTTGAGCATCGAAGTGCCTCAATTGGTAGTGAGCTTTTAGATCACATGAAAGTTACGAGTAATAGGTTGCATAAGAGTTACGCCTTAATTAGAATAAGTTGAATGCTTAGATTACGCTTTAGTTTGCATGAGCTCAAGTGCTTAGTGGGTAATTAGATACACCCGAGCTGGCATGAGTTTGTGTGCTTAGTGGGTGATTAGGTGCTCCCAGTTGGCATGAGGTCGAGTGCTCAGTGGATGATTAGGTGCACCCAGGCTAGCACGAGATCGAGTGCTCAATGGGCGATTAGGTGTGCTCGAGCTGGCACATTGAGCAGGTCATATGAGGGCTATGCCTTTAAATCTGAGGTCGTATGAGAGCTATGCCTTTAAGTATGAGTTAGTCATGGTGTAGACAGAAAGCTATAGCTTATTGCTTGTGATCTGCGATCTCGTAGGTCGTTCAACATACTTCTTATTTTATCCACAACTTTTGGGTTTCTGCTAGTACTTCGTGTAATGATTACTACCTTTAGTGAAGGTTTTTGGCCAGGCTGGCATCAACTTAATATTGGCATCAGCTAAACCGTCAGATTATGGGTATTTGAAGAGTTCCTAGATCCAACGGTTAGACTCTGCGATATAATTGGAGAAGCTTTTCCCCCTTTCATTTGTCATTTGAAATCCAGAACTTCCAAACTTTCCTTCCTTGTTCTCTCTCTGTCAGGTTCATGACCGTTCGTCACCGTTCATCGCCGCCAGTGCCATTCTGGCTTGCTAGTCCCGTGGTTCGGGTTTCATCCACCAAACACCAGCTTCGTTCTTGTTTTAGACTTCTTCCTTCAATTAACACGATGAGTTTTTCCTTTCCAATTTTTGGTTTCTGAATGTCTCTATTTTGTGGTTTATGTGGCGTTTTGTTTGCTTTTAGTTGGAAAATGATTTGGAATGTTGGTTAAACTTATTCACCTGTATGTTTTCTTTCGTCATGTTTGGTTTGTCCGATCAGTCTGTTAGTAGATGCTAGGGTTTCTGATTGATGTTTGAGTCTTCTATTAGTTCTCTGGGCTTTAGTGGCCTAATACTTAAGCCCCCCCATGTGTCCAGAGTTTAGGTCTTGGTGACTCGAGGAATATGCGATCTTTTACATAGAAGGACCTTTGTTAACGTAATTTTCTAAAAGTTAGGGTCAATTTACCTTTAACGACTTGATCATTCCTTTTTCTCTTTTTCGTGTAGATGTCTCCACCTCGTAGAAGCCATGGTCACCAAATAAGAAATGAAGATATTGAATCTTTTGAAGGGAGTGGGGAGTTGCTCCGTGTCATAGGGAGGTGACCTCTCAGAGTGGTAAGGTCATAGAGGAGTTCGCAGCTCGCTCCAAACCTGAGGGGTTTGCAACTCGTTCTCTCTTTACACATCACCCTTCAAGTGTCAAGTTCAGTAAGCTTGAAGGGATAGCTCAGGCATATCATTTTCCAAAGGGTTGCCGTATCTTAGCACCTTCTCGCAATGACCAAGCTACCGTCCCTCCTTCGAAGTTCATAGCAATTAGCATCTAACATCTTGGTGCTGGATTTAGGTTCCCAGTTCCTTCTAATGTAATTGACTTTTTGAATGAGCTAAAACTTTCCCTTTTCTAGTTGACTCCGAATTCGTACTCTCAGTTGACTTCCTTAGTGCTTATCTACCTTAAGAATGGCCTTCACCCCTTTTGGTTAGAGTCCTTTGCAATCTCTATAGCATTAAGCACATCAGACCATAAGAAGGGATTTATTACCTCTTAGCCCGTCAGTCTAAATATAAGAAAATTTTGCCTCAAGGGGATACTAAGGGGAAGTCTAATGTAGGGAACCATAAGACCTGTTGGTTTTACGTTTCTTGTCCTTCCTTGAGTCGGCTTCAAAACTTCTCATTTGTGTTGATCCCAGTAAGCGAGCTGGAAAGATGCAGGTTAGCTTTGGCACTTACTTTATTTTACTTCAAATCTGAGCTTCTGTTATGTCTTTGCAAATGGAGCTAGGAAAGAGAAACTTGAGTAAGGGCAGAAAAGATTGGGGTGTTCGATCACTTCAATGCTTTTGAGGATTTTTGAAATGACCTAAGGTTTGACGAGGAGTTTTTACAGGCGTAAGGGCTCTCTTCTGCCCTCGACATCGAGCTTCTTGATAGCTCGTGAGATATTGGAGCTCGCAGGGTCAGAGAGGTTGCTCCAATGGACTTCGGGGAGCGCAGAGATATGGTGAGACTTAACTTGATTAGACTTCCCCCTTTAGCTATGTCAAGGCCTGTTATCACTCCAACTTCTACTCAAGTTAGTCATCCTTCCTCCTCGGCGGTTGCAAAGGAGACTTTGCTGGCACCAATCCCTATTTCATAGCTAGAATCATTTGAGGTCGTGAGAGGGCCAATGAGGTCTCCTGGCCGTGGGGAGAAATCTTCAGACGAGCTTCCTTCCAAAAAACAAAGGACTGACAAAGGAAAGGAGATCGCTGTTAGTTCAGAAGAGGAGTCTAAGGACATGCCAAGGGACCTACCTAGAGGCTTGGGTCCCAAGATAATGGTGTATTACAACTTTCTTCACAGACATGTCAACTGGGTTTTGGGAACTCATACAAAAGCATTGGAATGTGATGAAATATGTGGTAGCGCCTTGGCGAGCATAATAGTTCACCATTGTCTGTTGGTTAGTATCATTCTTTCCTAACTTTTTCAGTTCCTTGGCTAGTAATCTAACCATTCTAATCTTTTTAGGGCATATTGGAAACAACAAAGTTAAAAGACGAGATCGTAATCTAGGAAGAGGAGCAGAATAAGCTCGAAAGTGACCTAGCTGCTTTGACTATGGAAGTAATGGAGCTGAGGAAGAAACTAGAATGCACTGAGACCCAGTTGTAGGGTGTCGAGGTTGCCAAATGGAGGTCGAGGACGCATTGCTTCGTGAGATAACCAACTTAATCTCAAAGCTCCATAAAACGATCGACGAGCTAAGGCAGTCGCAAAGCGAGTTGGAAGTAATATCGAGACGAGCTGAGGTCATTGAGAAGAAAGAAGAAACTGCCATGGAAAGGGTAGCTTATGCTGAAGATAGGCTGCACGGGGCTGAGGATAGGGTTGCATGGGCTAAGGAGGAGGTTGCCCAAGTTAGAAGGGAGATTGCTATTATGATCACATAGGCTGAAGATACTGCAATCTTCGACACCATCAATAGCTTCCTGTTTACTTTGTGAAAAAAGCATCCAGACTTGGACTTCACCTTTTTCGATGGGGATGTTGAGGCGACTATTCAACGTTTCGTAGAGGACGCAAAGGTAGCTTCAGCCCCAGGTACAGAAATTGGTGGTGAAGATCCTTTTGTTTAGGGTGACACTTAGGTTGAGGGTAACTCGCTAGTCAAAGAAAGAGCCATAGCGGGGTTTGAGGAATAGATGATAGAGAACTTGCCTGCACCCCTCGTTGACTTTTCAACATGTCAGGATCCACCTAGGCCCCTGAGCTCTCTATAGATTGTATCATTGTGCCCTTACCTTGTACTTTTTATTTTTTTACACTTTAGACATATTCTGATTGGACAATTGTTTGTAATGATAGTTTTTATTTTTTGATGAACTTGTATGAGCCATTTATTTCGAGATGAATCTGTTTGAATCCGCTGTTCATTCTGGTTGATTAACTTTCTAGATTTTTGCCAAGTCAAAATATTTGAGTACTCTGTTAGCAAACCATGGCTTCATGCCTGAATGCTAGGTTGGTAGGTGGTGACTTTTATAGCTCCTAAGATAGCTAATCGAGCTAGTAGCTTGAATGCAATTTAATCAGGTTTTGGTCGAATTATTTTGAGATCAGTTTGCCTTAAGAGTAACATTTTGAAAAATATGTCGAAGAGTTCACATAAAATAGGAGATAACTTTCGGCTTTTTAATTGAGATTTGAATAATGGTACATAATTATAGAGCTAAGCTTGAACTTATTGATAATATGGCCGAAGATGTTTAGCGTTCTAGGCTTGAGGGATTTCAGTCCCATTTACATTTGTCAAGCGATAAGCTCTGTTACCTAAATTCTCCTTTATTATGAATGGACCTTCCCAGTTTGGTCCAAGCATCCCGTTATTGGCCTTGTAAGCTCCCGGCAAAATGAGGTGCAACACGGGATTGCTTACTCCATAGTTTCAGGCTCAGACCTTCTGGTCATAATGTCTTGCGACCCGTTGTTGATAGGTCGTGATCTTGAGGCGAGCTATATCCCTTGCTTCTTTGACGAGGTCGAGGTTCATGGCGAGCAGTTAGTTATTATCCTCCAGGTTGAAAGTAGCCCTTCGATGTGAAGTTACTTCAAACTCTGCTGGTATCATGGTTTCGGATCCGTAGACCATCGAGAAGGGGGTTTCTCCTGTGGTGCTATGAGTTGTAGGTCTATAAGCCTAAAGTACTTTTGGCAACTCATCTACCCATGCTCCCTTTCTGGCCTCCAATTTTGTCTTCAAGATCTGTTTGATGATCTTGTTTATAGCTTTAACCTACCTATTGGCCTGAGGATGGTCTACTGTTGAGAAGCTCTTTACAATCCTGAGATCGTTACAGAAATTGATGAACTACTCGTTGTTAAACTGGGTCCCATTATCAGTCACGATTTGTTAGGGACTCCAAACCTACAAATGATATTATTCCAGATGAATTTTTTGACCTCTGGTGAGGAAATTTGGGCCAATTCTTTCGCCTCTGCCCACTTCGTGAAATAGTCAATGACCACTATTTCATGTTTGCAGCTCCCACGGCCTATGCGTAGAGGTCCGATCAGGTCAATGCCCCATATTGCAAAGGGCAAGGGTTGATCATTTGTTGAAGATAAGTTGGCAGAACTTGTGGAACCTTAGCAAACCTTTGGCATTTGTCACATCTTCTGATAAGGTTGATTGCATTTTGCTGCATGGTTGGCCATCACATCTTTTGACATGGTTAATTGCATTCTACTTCATGGTTGGCCAATAAAACCCTTGCTAGAGTGCCTTTTGAGCTAGGGATAGCCCTCTAGCGTGATTTCTACAATGATTGATGCGGCTGTCGACATCGATCAAATTAGAAATTTATAAGATCAGGTTACCTAACTACTTGTAGCATATGGCAAACCCAGGTCGAACCCAAAGATCATTTGTTAGATGATATCAATCAATTAGGAGCTGAAAAATAAGGGGGTTTGGCAGAAATTAAACTAAGTTAAACTACACTAACATGCAATGCAGAAACAAAAACATAACAAACAACATACAACCGGCCAAGAGAATCAACTTGAGATCAATGCATCCTAGATCACTAAATGTTCATTCAATTGTCAATAATTATAACAAGAAGCCCTGGAATGATTAATGAACCTATCCTAAGCAGTCTAGATTTAGCCAAGAAGCAAATACATCAAAAACTCAATACATTGCTTGGTTTCTACCTTTCTCTTCTAAAGTAGATCATGAAGCTACAATCTTATTGAAATCTAAACATTATGAAGC